>CM021109.1:384957806-385171825 GCA_007115665.2 Sequoiadendron giganteum | reverse complement strand
TGCTTCAACCTCCTGTGTAGAGATCGGTGGAATATGGTTGGGCTGGAACTCCAAGACTGCTACCGTCTGTCCGTATCGGATGCAAGATTTCTTCCATGTCACCAAGGCGTCCTGGGTATGCTGAATTATACTAGAGAACGTGGAGACATTCTCAAAGTCATCCAGGACAAGTGACTTCGCAGCTGAGAAGAATGGAGGCAGTCTACCCTTCAAACCATCAGCAGTTATCTCCTCTGGGACCAACTTTCCAGCAAATATGGCTTCTAATGTATTGAGGACTCCCCCCAAGATGTTGCCCATTGCCTTCTTCACTTTAGCTGAATCTGCCCTTGCTGCGTCGTGAAATCCACGGCCTGTGACCACCGAGGAGTACCAACTGGTGAAATCGTACCTATCACCTCTCTGAATTACACCCCCATCCACTAAGGTTTCTAGAGGTACATGCATCAAAGCCCCCAAACGAAGTACAGTCTTCGTTTGATAGATGCGAGTATCACCCCAGGCCTGATCTACTATATCCATCCGTGCCAAAATATTTGAGGCCTGTCGATAAGCATCGGCGAGGTCCTCCATGAATTTCCCTGTCTCAGTATGAACACGGCTAACCCACTTGTCTACCTCCGTTTCCATTTTCTTCAAATCCTCTAAGGCAACAACTGACTCATTCGGAAGCTCCGATGGACGTTCTACTGCCGGGTCTGCTGGTTCACCTGGACGTGCTAGATTCTGCATATATCCTATCAAGGGTTTGTGCTCCTTCTTCAATTTCTTATACTTCCCCTCCGTGCGGAGCAACTGATCCTTCAATGCCTGATAGGAGTTATCGAACTCCTCGATAACTTGGGCTCCCGTAGGACGACCCAACTCTACTGTGGTGATCACATAATTTTCGGGCCTCTCCTCGGTTCGATCACAATCTTCCCTCGGAATAGCCACCTGAAGCGTGCGGGAGCCTGACTCGTTGGTCGAGATCTTTGAAAACTTTCGGGCCCTTTTCTTCTCACGGTGGCTGCCCGATCCTCTGAAGAACTCCTCATCTCAATGGCGGGGATAAGGTATCATCTCGGGTTCTCCTCGTTGTCGGAAGAAGCCGATCAGGCATGCATTATGGATACCAAATGACAGAAATTTCTTCGTGCCTCCATCGTGCACTTCCTCTCAATAACGCAGCGGATTTGCCGGGCTCATCCTCCTCTATAAAGTACAGGTATCTCACGACCCTTAGGTCCCGCTTGATTCACATGTTTTCCTCTTCTTCAAAGTAGTATCCAACATCTGCTGAAAATGGGTGTAGGCCATTGTTTCCTCTTCCTCCTCCTGTTGGCCGCCCCTGGGTAAACTGACACTAGCTGATTCTCGGGCGTTGGGCTGATCTACCTCCCCAAGTCCCCGCTCTTCCTCTAATCCTGCCCTCTGATCGGCAAATAATGAAACCACTCTTAAACTCGAAGATTGAGTTTGTGAGTGCACGGGTGATGCTTGTTCTATCCTCAACCGTATCGGCTGGGTTGGCACTTCCACTTGTGCCCTCGATGTCTGAGCAATTTGTTTCCCTCTTTTTACCGATAACGGTCTTGGGTCACCCATCAAGCTGTAAGTAAGGGCGATCGACTTGCTCTTAAGTCTGCATACATGTCTGTCGACCCAAGTCCTGGTAAAAGTCATCACCGGGATAGAAAGAGTGTCCAAGTCCATGATCTCTGGCTCGGACCAATCAGGTGGTGGGACAGGAGTATCCCTAACTGACCCATAGTCGGGTTGCATGGCGTTGACATCCTCCTCCACCTGGTCGGGAACTGGAATAATCTCACATTCTCTAATCAACTTGAGAGGAAGTCTGGAAAACATCCTTCTTCTTATCTCAGCCTCATCCACTGCATTTGCCCAGAAGTCCTCCAGATGAGCTCTGTGCCGGTATTCAACGTTCTGTACCATCCGGATGTTCCCGTAAGGATCGAAATCCTGCCTGCCTGTATGATATGACAAATGATAAGATTGCAGCTCGTCCTCTGCCTCTCGGGCTGCCTGCAAAGAGGGACACACCTCAATGGAATTTCCCATGGTGATAGGGAAATCAAGCCCACCCTTCTTTTTCCTTTTCTGAATCTTATCGTAGGCAATCAATTGCCTAGATATCTCAAGCATTACTATGTGATCAGTGGGGTATCGTGGTAACCGATACGGATACGAAGTGAACCCTATGCAGCCTAATATATGTGAATTTCGGGAATTGGATGAGCCAATACCCATATTCCTCAATCGATGTCTGTGCTTCTTTAGATATTCTCTGCTGCGTCCTTTGCTGAAGCGTCCTCGCAATGTGCATTGTGAATGCATCATTTGCCCGTTTATAGTTGGCGATGTTAACCAAATGTAGCTGTGTGCAGGCTTCATGAATTTTGAATTGACCAGGGGCACAGCCGATTGGCTCTTTGTACGAAATCCCTCTGTACTTAGTCATTCTGGCCAACATGTAAATCACATATGAGCTCATGTAGAAAGTCTTCGTCACCTTCAAGCTCCTGAATTGCTCATCGATGTGGTTGCTAATCATCCTAGCCCAATCGACACACTCCTTTCCCTTCCAAGATGATCTCGATGAAGTAGAACATCCAAGGCTCGAAAATGTAAGCCTGTGCACTCCCATTCACCCGGCTCAGCATCATTATCAAATCACAGTATTCTTGTTTCACGTCCTCGGCAATTATCTGCTTTGGGAGCTTAGTGCGGGGTGGCCTCGGCTTCTGCATCCAAACTCTGTTGATGACTGCAGTGACTCTTTCGAAAGAGGAAGAGTACATCTTATCTGCCCTCTTATTTGTCCTGTATAACATCTCCTCAGCAGTTGGAATCCCAAATGCCTCTCCGATGGCATCCGGTGTGAAGTTGGCGAGCAGTTTACCATCCGGAGAGACAATCGTCCTACGTTCTGGCTTGTAGTGATTGGCGCACTCCATAATTAGCTCCGGACACTGAATTGCTGGCGGAAAACTAGCAGCTGCGTAGATTCCACTCTTCATTATATTATGTGCCGTGACGGATGGTTGATGGCCCCCTAGCCCGAACATCCTCGATTTGAGTGCATTCAGATTAAATGAACCAAGGTTGGTGTCATTCAATCCCGCCAACTTTGAAACTATTGCTGACTTTGGGAGAAATGGCTTAGCGAGCCTCTTAATCATTGCCTGCCGGGATGAGCCAGCCTTGCCTGCTTCAGTGTTTGCAGCTCTGCCTGCGGCTCTGCTTGTTCCTGCAACATCCTTTGCGCCAGCCATCTGCAAAATAAAATAGAAGAATAAGCTAGGCTGCAGATTTTTAAAATAAAACAATTCCCGAGATGGCTGCGAATACGGAGTTAGCTTTGAAAATAAAATTTCTCAGCATAAATTTCTAACTCCAAACCTCGTACTGTATAAAAATCTCTGAGTTTAGAGACAACTCTCAGCAACTGCACTTCTGACTGGTGAAGAAAAAGCGCAGCAAGCTAATAACTTTCAGCAATGTAGCTAATTTCTCCAGCACAAATAGTTCGAACCTTGACTTCACTTTGTCAACTTCAGCAGTTAGAGGAATAAAGAGTTGCCAACAATATGAAATTTCAACTTCCTCAACTTCTCAACGTTTAAACTTCGCAGCAACTCCACTTTCAGCTCTTTGAGAATTAAATTCTCCAGCAACTCCGGAAAATAACTTCAACCTTCAACTTCGAAGTCGCAGCAACACACTTTCAGCTTTTCGAAAGAAAGAGTCTCGGCAAATGAAGATTTCTCCAGCACTTCGTACTTTCAGCAACTCAACACTCCGAAATAAAATAAACTCTCACAGAATTTCTCTCCTCAACCACTTGGAAAATATTTTAATCTCTCCAGAACCTCTTCAGCAACTTCAACTTCGAAATAATGTGAGGAGAAATGAGAGAAGGGATTGTTTAAATAACTTTTCCCGGAGAATCCTGCTAAGTAGTGCTGGGGCTATTTTTAGCACCTTCATCAATTTCCCACTATCTTCGTTCGGAATCTTCTAATTCAAGCGCAGTAGTGGGCTAGTCGTCAGCCGGTTATTATGGCAGTCGCCATTAATAATGATTCCTTCTTCTTCAAATTTCGAATTTTCCTCTTAGTCTGCCAGTTACCTCTTGGCGATTTAAACAACTCGCGAGAAAAACAATCACTTGACTTGATTTAAAATTCCATTTTAAAATCTCGCAGTGTTTAAATAAATTCAACTCGAAAAAAAAAATTCGTGGGAGTAGCAAATTTATTTCCAACTTTTTAAAATGTCTGTCATTTAAATCCTCGATTTCATAAAATTTGCCTTAGACATTTTAAATTCTCTCATTAAAACGTTCAACTCCGGGCGATTAAAAATTGTTTGCGTGCTCGAAATAATTCGTCCTTTGAGATTTAACTTCTGTCAGGAAAATAATCTAGGCAAAACGAATTTCTTCTGAAAATATTAAAATTTCCCTTAGGAAATTAATTTTCAAACTCTGCTAACTCATGGGTGCATTTTAAACGGGTTCATTTGATTTTCACTTGACCCATGGAAAATATTCGTCGATATCAAATTTTCCCCTTGAAAAAAGATTCGTTAACTTTCAACTGCTTTCGGAGAATTTTAAAACTCATCAAATCATCCTTCCTTGCCAAGGGCGTATTTTTCCCTAGTGAAGTGTTATATCACTTAGAAAAAATTTCTAGCACTTTCTCTACCACAGGCGTATACATTTTGATGAAATATTTATTTCAAAAAAAAAATTCCTTCACTTTACACCTCTGGCGCACTTTCATGTGTCTACTTTTATTTTGTTGCCTTAGGAAATTTTCTCCAGCAACCTTGGGCGCATATGGGGTCTTGAACTTTCATTTTCCTGACTTAGGAAATTTTCTCCAGCAACCTAGCCACTTTATCTTGCCTTGGGCGCATTTTGACATCTCTACTTTCATTTCATGCCTTAGGAAAATTTCGGCCATCTCCTCTTCACCATGGGCGCAAATGCTAGGCCAAGCTTTCATTTTCCTTGGAGGGCGCATTTTACTAGGTGAGCTTTTGTTTTTTGCCTTAGAAACTTTTCAAAGCTTCAATCCTTGAGGTGGGCGCATTTTACTAGGTGAGCTTTTGTTTTTGCCATGGGCGCATTTCCTTGGTTCCACTTTCGTTTTCATGACTTAGAAACTTTTCACCTCTCTCCTTCCTCTTTGGGCGCATTTTGAGGTATGAGCTTCTGTTTTATGCCTTAGGCGTTTTGAAGGCATCTCTTCTTGAGGGCGCATTTTGATGGGTCTACTTTTATTTCTGCCTTAGAAACTTTTCAAAGCTTCTGCCTTGAGGTGGGCGCATTTTACTAGGTGAGCTTTTGTTTTTGCCTTAGAAACTTTTTCAAGCCTCTGCCTTGAGATGGGCGCATTTGACTAGGTGAGCTTTTGTTTTTGCCTTAGGCGTTTTTCAAGCCTCTACCTTGAGGTGGGCGCATTTCAACATGTGAGCTTTCATTTTTGCCTTAGGCGTTTTCAAGCCTCTACCTGTTCCTGCTCTTGCATTCTATTTTTAGCAAGTTGTGCTATTTTTAGCAAATCCCTTGATTTTCAACCTCTAAGGCTCCGTTTTGCCTGAAAATTTCATCAGATGATATTCTCTGCCTTGTGAACCTGTTTTGTCAGTCCTCTGCCCTGACCTGCTATTTATAGCCACCTGCTATTTATAGTAAGTTTGACTTTCTGACTTTAGTAGCTCCGTTTTGCCTGAAAGTTGCAACGCTTGATCTTGATAGCTTGAGGGTCATTCTGATGCCAACCTCGGGTGCAGACCTGCTATTTATAGCCGTGCCCTGACTTACTAAAAATAGTAAGTTCTCCGACTTTGCTCAAATTTTGCCAGCAGGTACCTTGAAGTGTGCTGACATGGGTGGGGTACTTTGTTTCGGCTATTTTTGGATTTTACCCCCTATAAAAGTGGAAACCCTAATTTGATTTGCATGTATCCCGAACGGTCTCCGTTTGACTTCGTTCCTTCTGCATGTCGTTCTGCTTGCTGGACTGGAGTGTTGGGCGGCTGCCGGAGTGTACCTGCTAAAAATAGAAACTGTCTGAAAAGTGACTCATCCACTGCCGGATGGTTTTGCATGTCATATTGCCTGCGGGATCTCAAAAAACCCAGAAAAACCCAGAAAACTGGTCTGCATGCATGCACTGGCTAAAAATAGTAAGTCCTCAAAACTCGATCTTCTCTGCTTGCAAGCCACACCGTTGCGAAGCTCTCGAAAAACCCATGAAGAAAAACCCGACATGCGTTGAAAAACACTGCATGCGAACCCTAAAAATAGCCTCCGAAGGCTGAACTCTGAAAGTGGTTGTCTCGGTTTGCATGTTACATCACTGCGAAGGTTTTGGAAAACCCAGAAGGATTCTCCAGACATGCATCTGAAAAGCCTATGTGGAAACCCTGATTTGACTCTTACAGCCCAAAATGCCAAAAATAGTAAGTCGTCTGATCTGGCTCAAAATTTACGTGTAGACAGCTTGAAGTTACCCGGATGCGGTGGAACTGACAGAATTCCAAAATCTCAATAAAATAGTCCCAAATTGAATACTTACTAAAAATAGTAAGTTGCCAGAATACAGTGAAAATTTAGGGGGACTCTGCTGGAAGTCTTCTGACTGCTGCGCTAAGCTTGGATTTCAATTTTATAACTCAGTTTGACCTTAAATAAGCCTGAAGGATGAAAACCCTAATTACACAGACTTAATCGATATTTCAACCTGGGTCAAACAACGGGACATCCCCCGGAAGGACCAGAGACCAGAGAGAGAGCGAACCAAAGCCAAAAGACCATAATGGAGCAAAAATTAGGGGGTCCCCATCTTGATGGGGTGATGTGTGAAAAAAGGTCACAACACATCCCTGGACAGGACATGAAGTGTGCGAAAGGACACAAATTACTAGGAATATGAGGAAATGCAAGGGCTTTACCCACGTTTAAGTAAGCAAGGACGGTCTATGGACAACGACGGCACAAGGGATGACGCTGGAATGAACTTCATGTAGGATGGAGATACGGCAGCATTAATGGGAAAAGCCATCACTTTGCCAGTAATTAAGAAGCATTAACAATCGTAAGGCATTAGTCGCTCTTGGTGTTGGGTTTGGAGTGAGTGAAAGCTGCGAAAAATGGAGGCAATGATGGGTTTTTCGACCAGTTCACAGCAAAAGGCTTTCTTCGGCCAACCATCGGTGAAAAGATTGAAGCAATTGCTGCTAGTGCCAAGCGATGGGGTGGTAAAGGCTGTCCTCAAGACATTGGGGTCGCACTTTCGTGAGGCAACACACAGGGGAAGACAAAATGCGGATATTGCTTCCATGATTTCGCATGGGCAATGGAGTTAGGGTAAGATCTGAAGGAAACTAAAAGGGTTATGCTCACTCTTTTCTATGAAGACCTTTTGGGCAAGTTTGAGTCTTTCCTTGAGTGGGCAGTTGTCGGGGTTGGCTTTGATGTCTCTGAAGGAATTGAGGAGGTGGACGAAGAAACAGAGGATGGGTTAATCCCATTCATAAGGTGGCGCAAATGGACGGACAGAGAAGCATATAAACTGAATATCCTTTATGCTTGGGAAAACCTGAAAGTGGAGGTGCGAAGGGCAGAAGCGGATTGGCGCGGGAAAGCTGCAGAGGTACTAGACATCTACCCGAAGAAGAAATGGTCGGCGCCAAGAGGAAGTGGTCGTGGAGCGGAGTAAGAGTGCTAGGTAAAGGAAGGAAAAGGAGGAGGTCAAAGGTTTTTTGGGGGAAGATCTTTTTGAATTACAGAATAGCCTGGTTAGCGTCGGTGAAGACAATGTGAAGGTGTCACAACGAAGCCAGAATAGTCGGCCAAGTATATGGGTGAAAGATGATGTTCTAATTTTGAAGGATAAAGAAGCGAGCAGAAACGATGCAGGGTTAGTAGATGATGATGGCGATGGAGGTCAAAGAAACAAGCAGAAACGATGCAGGGATAATAGATGCTGGTGGCGATGGAGGGTAGAATTACAAAAATTTAGAATCTTTTTGAAGGGAGCTGGTTGTTGAGTCTCCTAGTGTCACATGATGAAATTCTTGGAGCTTTTTGTAAACTTTAAATCTTATATATGTAATCGTTTTTAGTATCAATAAAATGTCTTGTTACCTATCAAAAAAATAATAATAATAATATAAATAAATTAATAATAAATATATTATATTATGAAATATCAAATATTTAATATCGAACATACTAACACATTACAAATAAAAATTTAAACTAACAATAAAAATAAAAATACAAAGTTTTCGATTTTAAAAAAATTAAAAAAAAAGGAAAAGGAAAAAAAAATCGAAAACCCTACCTGGCGTCGTTTTCTCCCCCAATCGCTCGTCACTATTGTTGTGCAGTCACAGCAAACAATAGCGTTTTTGTGTGCCCGCGCCATCAAAGAATGAATCACGCGACTTTCAGTTTTATGTGTGCCTGTGCCATCAAAGAAGAATCGCAGCCAAAGTGAAACGAATGAGGGAAAGCAACACGCGAAATCCACAAAGTAAGACATTGAAATCCGCGTTTGTCTCATAGTTTCGCCCTGAATGTCGTAGAAATCGAGTAAAAAGGTCAAACGCGAACGAAAAAAAGGTCCAAAAACGCTTTAGAAACGCCACGTCAGCAAGAAAAATGCTCGGAATCATTTTGTAAAATCGGAATCGAACCCATAGGTGGCGAAGTGATTCTTAGACGATTCCAACACAATTCGTTTCCGATTCAATATCCGAAACGTTTCTAGATGGAATCGATGGCTTGATAGGGCCGATTCGGTAACTCAGATGAAAACCCTTGAGAATAATAGAGGAGTTGGATGAAAACCTAGCTCTTCAATGGAAGACTTCAGGATGGAGGTTCACTTGCACTTCAATGGAGTTTTATGTTAGATGTTCATGCTCAGATTTCATACCAGCCTAGGCGACTTGAGGGAGGCAGTTTTGTGTGGATTTGACCTAGGGTTTCTTCCTAGGGTGAGGCGCCCAAGTTGCAAGAGGAGCAACCAAATTTGGAGGGGGCGAAATTGGCAAGTTTGGAAGGTTTTGGCAAGATTTCAAGGGTTGCAAACCCTACATTCAGACCAGCAGGCCAACGCACCCTTGTGGGTAGGGTTTTGGAGACATTTTCTATCATATATTTGCATTTGTCTTGCATGTGTGTGAGCTTGAGCAATTCGCCCAGCTAGGCTTACAATAGATCATCATTTCATTGCATATTTTGGGGTTTCTTCATATTAGCAAGCTACTCTACATTGTTGGGCATGTTTAGAGCCCATTTCATAATTATATTGCATCCATAATTAGGCCTGAATTTGTAGCAGCAAACTGAACATTTGGATAATCAGAATTTGGGATGTTTGGATGAATATTTTGGTGATTCATTGTGCTAGTTACATTCTAGTTTATGGTTAGACAAATCTGCTATGTTATTTGATGTCATTGGTAATACAAATGTAGAGCAATTGGATTTCAGAATAATCGGATAATCTATTCACATTAAAGAGTAACTAAATAAAATACACTGTTGGAGATCCAATAATCACGGAGACATCATTATAGACATAACTAAAAGAAAACAAAATACAAACATATAGAGATGTGCATTAACATAGGAAGCGACTATACTTCTAATACCCTCCCTTAATGCTTAATCTATCAACTACACCAAGTTGCCCTCTAAATCTAACAAACTTATCCGAGTTGAAAGACTTGGTGAGAATATCAGCAGTCTGATCCTCTGTTGGAACATACTGCAATGCTATGGATCCATCTTCGACAAGCTAGCGAATGAAGGGACAATGAATGTTAGTTTTTGTGATCAGACATGAAGGCTATCAGAAAATGCAACACATAAGACAATGAACACCACAGATACCCTGGGAAAACCCTCCAACTTGAGGGGAAAAACCCGGCAACAGCTATAGAAGAAACTCATACTTGCAGATGGATAAGGACGCACTTCCCTTCCTCATTGATGGAGTGACATGATCTTGTACATATACCATAGTTACAAGACTTGGACTTGCCTCGGACTCGGAAAGCCGATTTTTGACTCGGACTCGGACTCGGAGCCTAGACTCGCCCAAGACTCGGCAAAGACTCGGCAAATAGAAAAACCCTTGAAATTTAAAGATTTTTAAGGATTTAAAGCTTGTTTCATGCACCCTTTAGTGAATAAACCTCAAATACACAATAGCATCATGAAATAGAAACTACTATGATCCTATACACAAACATATATCGATCACATAAGTATAAACGCAAATTTTAGCTGAAGGAAATAACACATTCAGATATATAAATATTGTCAAATGTATACAAAACTCATGGAATATGAAATCCATGGCATCGAAACAAATATCAAAACTAAAAAAATAAGTCTATGGCTCAGAAGAGCTTGCATTACTCATCCCAATATCACGACAAGTCATGCGCTAGTGTCTAAGTTAGGTCCTAGATGATGATGTAGCCATGATATTTGCTTGTGTCTCAATGATTGGTGTGTATATTCAAGTGAGGATTTTATTATTAAAATTTTATTGAAGCCTTCAAGACTGCATGTTTTGTTGTCTAATGTATGAATTTTGAAACAAGATAATCCTTGATTATGGCTTTGACTATGAAAGATGCAAAGATTCGCAACAGGGGATATGTATTTTGTAGGTTTTTATGATCATGATTCATCATTGGCCTATAACATGCTTAGACCTATAGTTTGATGAGGGTTTGGGGGAAACACCCCAACGGGGTCAAGGGGCAGTGCCCCTTGCGGGAGTCTGGGGGCAACGCCCCTAGCGGGGTCAAGGGGCAACGCCCCTTGCGGGGGTCTGGGGGCAACGCCCCCAACGGGGTCGAGGAGGAACGCCCCTCGCAGGGTCCCGAGGCAGCACCCTGGGCGCGCTCCCCATCGCGATACAGGGCGGGGTCGAGGGGCGGAGCCCTCGCCACCAAGCCCAAATGAAGACCTTCAAAACCACACAAACCTTCATGGCGCACACCATTTAATTAAAAAAATTGAAAAAAAAAGATTGCAATTTTTAAAAAAATAATTTAATCAAAATGGCCGAGTTTGGGGCACGAGACTCGGCGAGTCCAGCGAGTCTGTCGAGTCCGCCGAGTCTCGGCAAGTACTCGGCAGCCAAGTCTCTAGGACTCGTTTAGGGTCACCCGCCTCGGGACTCGCGAGTACTCACCGAGTTCGGGCGAGTCTTGTAACACTGATATATACAACATGGGAGAGAGGTCGCACCTCTTCATGAATAAGGGTCGGCCACACATGTAATATATTTCAAATAAATGGTGTGAATTACAAGGAGAGTCAGCCCAAATGAAATAATAGAAGTTTCCAAGTGAAGCACCTCTTCACTTTAATAAATACATTAAATGAAGCACCTCTTCATATAGTTAAAACGACTTCAATAAATAGAATAGCCGACAGGCCATACGATATTTATTGTTGCAAGTCGTGGATGGAAATGATGCTCGACGCTGCAACATCAACACTCCCTCTCAGCTAGGGAGGAATACTTCCAGCTGTGCAAGACATATCACCTCATCGTGATGTCAACCACAATGGCTACTCCCATATGTGAACAAGAGCATATCACCTCATCGTGATAGCATATAACCTCATCATGAGATCAACCATCATGGCTACTCCCATGAATGGTATACATGCACAAGTGCCCATCACTCATCGTGATGTTGTCATCTCATCATGACGATCACCATAGATACTCCCAGAGGGTGAATAGCACAAGTACAAGAAAATCATCATGGACTCTCTCACGTAATGTTGTCATGGAGTCACACACATGACATCCACCATGGCTACTCCCAGAGGGTGGAAACAAGGGCTTTCACCTCAAATTTCTCCATCACAAAGAAAGATGTATTAACAAGGGCTTACACCTCAAATTCCCCCGTCTCAGAGGAAAATGCATTAAAGCAAATCACAAAAGGTCACTGATACTGAGACTCCCTCTCAGCTAGGGCTTCATTCTCCACAATACCAAGCTTGTCTCGAAAGTACACAAACTTTACTCTGGAGAGAGGCTTGGAGAGAATATTTGTCGTCTGCTCATAAGTGTTGATGTACATCAACTGGATCGCTTTCCTCAATACCATATCTCTGATATAGTGGTATTTGATCTCAACATGTTTGGTTCTATCATGAAACACTGGATTGACAGAAAGCTTTACACAACTTTTGATTATGACAGTCGGCTCCAATGATTGTCCAAACAATCCTGCAAGGAGCTTCTAAAGCCACACTGCTTCTCGAGCTGCCACACAAGTTGCAGTATACTTGGCCTCTGCGGTGCTCAATGCCACTAAAGACTGCTTCTCGCTACACCAGGAGATCAACGCAGACCCCAAACTGAAACAACATCCAGAGGTGCTCTTCCGATCAGCAACACAACCTGCCCAATCAGAATCAATATAACCATGCAGCTTAAAGTCCACACCCGAAGAATATCCCAAGCCATACCCAATTGTGCCACGCAAGTATCTCATTGTATTCTTCGCTGCAACTAGATATGTTTGTCTTGGTTCAAACATGAACTGACTAAGTGCATTCATTGCATAGCAAATATCTGGTCTAGTATTGACTAGATACATCAACGATCCAATCAACTGCATGTACATGATGCGATCCACCAGATTTGAATTAGCTGCACCCTTTTTTAACTTCTGAAAATTGGTTTCCATAGGCATAGACATGGATTTGCAATCCATCATACCAAATCTCTTCAAGATGTCAATTGTATACTTCTCTTGACTCAGAATAATCTCATCCGGCATCTACCATGCTTCTAAGCCAAGGAATTAATGCATGTATCCAAGATCCTTCATTTCAAATTCAAAAGCTAACTCCTTCTTGCTTTTGATAATGAGGTGATCTTCTCCAGTAAGAAATAAATCAACATAAGGAACCAAAAATCAATTAGCTCACCATCTTCTTTAGGTTCAGTAGGCTCCCTCTGAATCTTCAAGTACTTGCATCAACCTTCTGACCTCATCATCCAAGATTGCCTGCAACGCTTGCTTTAGAGAAAAGGTTTCCAGCGCACACCTCTGTAGAGATTCAAGGCTGTCCTCTTCAACCTCATCCCAGATCACTCTATACTAAATAGGTTTGCGGAGCTACCAATGTTAAATCCAGGTTGACTGACTTGAGCAATTTTGATCTCAACTGCTGAAGAGGATGTTTAAGGATTTAGCATCAAGCCTTACAATACCGCAACCTTCACTTTTTCTCCGTGAGTCACAGAACTCCCTCTGAAGGTTAATTTCTCCTCTTCGAAAAGACTAATCACAATGACAACCTGAATAGGTTCTTCCTTTTCGAAAGATGTCTTCAGCCACCAACTCAATCCTATGGCTGCAAGTTGTGACTCCATGCTTCAGCCTACAAGATACATCAATCTCTCCTTCTCTTGAAGGCAATCTCTTATGCTTCTTGGTCCGTCCTGAAGACATTAAGGATAGATTACTAATAGTTCATAGAACTATCTCGAAGAGAAATACCAATGCAAGATTCACTATAACTATATAAAAAATCATGAACATTAAGCATGGAATACTTATCTCTTCATGTAGAGCCAAAAAAATTCCTAGTAATCAACTCGGCCATCATGTGCACATCAGGAGGTGGCAATTGCATCCATCGTCCAGGTAGAGCCATAGGCTCTGGCCGGCGCCAACAAGTAGACGACTTTAGAATTCCAGTGATCACAGATCCGCGTCAACCATCATTCAGCACTGCCAATCACTACCAGGGATCACAGGAGAAAAATATATAAAGTCTGAAGGAAGCCTCTACGAAAAACGAGCATATCCACTCTCACCCGCCGCAGCAAGGAGACACATCTTCAAAGACTCAACAGGGTCTAACAGTGATCCGAGATGCACGAAGTAATTCGTGACCTCCTATTCCTGTGCAACTCCAAATGGCATCTTTAATTATTTATATCAACGATGTTACCTTCAGAGATACCGATCCTTAAAAGTGGCTCCGAAAATAGTTATGGATGGCAATCATGATAACTCTAGAAGCCCGTTAATCATCAACGAAATATAGAGATGGCGGCGAAGATGTTTAATCCATCGACTCTTCAAGATATATGCGAATATATACTGTCGATCCTCCAGAGAGAATATGGATGTCAATCCCGAGTGATCTTCCAATGTCACAGAGGCACCAACAATAAACAAATTATGCGCATCAACATATACTAAAGTTACATATTAAGGAAATCGCATTCCGACCCCCTTTATGTGAATGTTCTCAATGACCAAACAGTCCATTCGTAAGCGCAACATTTGATAGTAGAATATCGATAAGTCGCATAGATACTATAATGGTCGTCGATACTCTGAGATCACATGCAGCATTCAAGATGATGACGTTGCACTAAGAATGGAAATCGAACAATATTGTTGACTGCAAGAGTTGTCCTTTTTAATGTCGCAAGGTCCCATTGCCAACAGATATCGAGACTCCTTTATCTCAGAAGAGTAGATTATCGAATTGAGTGATCGCTTATTTCCAGGTGATGACTTCCGATGTTAACATTCTTGTCGCCAATCCCCAGTGATTGAATTGATCGCATAGCCTAAGCCCAAGCGTCCTGTAAGGAGAAGATTGTCTCCTGGGTTGCTCCGCTCGACCCTGGAGAACACGCGATGAAGGCTTCGTCGCCCTTATAGTGGCGTTGTTGCCTGAGTCATATGCCGCATGAAGATAATAACATGGAGGAGCCCATCACAGGACATTTCCAAGCTTCAAAATTTCGCTAAGTCGCAACACAACTCACAAGTCCGACAAAGGAGATTGCTATGGCCGTTGGAAGAGTGACTAAATCATGAGTGAAGCTACAGGCATCGAGTGATGTTGCACGCACTGAAACATCCGAACTTTCCTTACAGGAAGTGACTAAAGCAATCACCTCACTGGCTCGAGACGACTTCATCTTCTGGACACTTCAAGCATGTCAAAGTGCCACGAGAGGAACAAGGAGTCACAAGCATCGACCATTTCAGAGCCATTGTCGGGAGCTATAGTCGAGATCTCCAACTAATGCGGAAGCAAGTCTCGATAAAGAAGATTACCTTATGCTATTTAATGCATTTTTGCTTATTGCATTTCTAATCAGATCTTTTCTAAACCTAGCCCTGATACCATGTTAGTTTTTGTGATCAAACATGAAGGCAATCAAAAAATGCAGCACATAAGACAATGAACACCACAGATACCCTGGGAAAACCCTCCAACTTGAGGGGAAAAACCCAGCAACAAGAAACTCATACTTGCAGATGGATAAGGATGAACTTCCCTTCCTCATTGATGGAGTGGCATGATCTTGTATATATACAACATGGGAGAGAGGTCGCACCTCTTCATGAATAAGGGTTGGCCACACATGTAATATATTTCAAATAAATGATGTGAATTACAAGGAGAGTTGGCCCAAATGAAATAATAGAAGTTTCCAAGTGAAGCACCTCTTCATATAGTTAAATCGACTTCAATAAATAGAATAGCTGACAGGCTATATGATATTTATTGTTGCAAGTCGTGGCTGGAAGTGATGCCTGACGCTGCAACATCAACAATGAAGATCAACATGCTTTGTCCGTTCATGGAAGACTGGATTCTTGGCGAGTTTCAAGACCCCTTGATTATCGCAATATAAGGGGGAAGGTCCTGCTTGAGACATTTGCATGTCCGAGACCATCCTTCGAAGCCAAACTGCCTCACTAGTTGTTAAAGCACCAAAGTCACTGTACCAAGCAAAAGTGTTTACAGGATTTGTAGGACTCCTTGCCATGAATGCAAAGAAGGCAGACTCTGTCTGCTCAGTGTGCTCTATCAAATTTGCTTTCAGTCTAGACTCTCCTTGCTTGCCTTGTTCAGAGACCAGGCATTTCTAGCAATCCTTCTTCATGTGGTCAAACTTGTGACAATAATTGCACTAAATATTCTTTGACTTCGAAGAATCTGAAGATTACCCCTGACTGTTTTGCTAAAAGAACAAAGGCTTTCCCTTATTCTTCTAAAATGTCTTTGCAAGGAATGCCTATACTGAAGAGGATGAAGTGGCACTAGTACCAAATTGTTGTTTCCAACGATCCTATTGTAGAAGTTTATTGTAGAGATCTGGAAACATCAAGTCAACATTAGTCGTTGTAATGTTGAGCGTCTCAATAAAGTGCTCATACGAATGTGGTAAACTCTTCAAAGTGATCACCACCATATCTTCTTCCTCCATTTTCCGACCAATAGCCTCAATCTGATCTCGAATGTCCTTGATCCTAGTCAAGTGTGCCTGCAGAGGTGTATTCTCATCTATGACGATGTAAAACAACATGTTCTTCAGAAAGAACGCACGACTCTTGACAAAAGTCTCATGAAGATCTTTCAATAGATCCCAAATCTCCTTTGCTGATTTACCTGAAGCAACCTGAGGTAACTGGTCATCAGTGACTGATAACTTTATGAGCATAAAGGCTTCCCGATTCTTCTCATCAAACTTCACCTGATCCTTATCAACTGTGAGAGGTCGTGTCGTGGTGTCCAGAAGAATCTGGTCAAGACATCGATATTCAAATATCGTCATCATACGCTGCTTCCATGTGTTGTAATTGCGACCGTTGAACTTCTGACTATTGTCCAACATGATGTTGGTCAAAGAGGCCATGCTTCATGCTTTTCGAGGCACAAACAACGAAGATGACGCAAGGAGAAAGATGGCACAAAATTCAAGACAACACACCCTGTACTAAAATACTGATGACACAAAATCCAAGGCAAAAATAAGGATAGAAAATAGGTTCAAATCTCGAGGCAAAAATAGATTCAACTAGCACAAATCCCAATGTACGAATTTCTGACAAACCCTAGAAAAACTGACGAAGACCCAAAAAACTTCATAAAAACCCAAAAGGAATCTCCTTTCTAAAAAGATTTTAGGCCAAAAACAGAGGTTTTATTTCAACCCTAGCTTGAATCTCACAAAGGCAACCAAAAAATGACGAAAAAAAAATCCCAACAAATATAATCCAGCCAAGAAAATCACATCAAGAAGTCGCATGCAGGAAATGATGCCCAGAAAAATCTTTGAGAAAAACACGCCTAGAATCTAAAGGTTGCGCGCAGAGATTTCAGATGAAATCTCATCCCCCATAATAGAGAGAAAAATACGCGGCCAAAACTGTAGAAAACACGCCCAAACAAATGTGCACAGAAATATGAGAAAGTCACGTCACAAAACAAGGCAAATCACGCGACCACGGAGAGCTTGAAATTGTGCCAAAAAAATTCAGAAAAATAAAACACGTCTTAAAAAACCAGGAAGATCGCATTGGAAGCAAGAAGAAATCGTGACTTCAGAGCTGAGTTTCAAATTTTCAGAAACAAAGAAAGTCGAGCACCTCAAATATATGCAAAATCATGGCTAGAATAGAATCCAGATCGCGACTAAAAGGCGCCAGATTCAGAAACGCGTCGTGCAGAGAAGAAATGCCCTGTATAGGTTTTAAATCACGTGTTTTAAGAGCAAAAAATCACACCCAAAGGGTTTTAGAAGGTCACGATTTTTTTTTTAAAAAACGTGATTCTTATTAAGAAAAACCCACGAAATTTTTCCCTGAAAAATATGGCGCCCAAAATCTCCCTCAACTCTAATACCATAATACAAATGCAGAGCAATTGGATTTCAGAATAATCAGATAATCTATTCTCATGAAAGAGTAACTAAACAGAATACACTGTTGGAGATCCAATAATCACGGAGACATGATTATAGACATAACTGGAAGAAAGCAAAATACAAACAAATAGACATGTGCATTAACATAGGAAGCGACTACAGTTCTAATAATTGGGAAGATTATATGTTGCTGCTAATGCATGTTTAAAATCGGAAAATTTACATCAGCATGTTAGGCTTTTGAGCAGATAATTGAAATCAAAAAATTAGGGCATAAATTTGTGTTGCAAAAATCAGAAAAATTGCATATATTTCAGCTGGGATATTTCATTTTTCCAATCTTTCCAGTTATTTATACAATGCAATCAAATATATGATCTTTCCACCATTTATCATTTAACATTGCAATCTTGATGAGCAATGGTATTTCTCATACAAGAATGAGCAGAGAATATATTCAAACCTAGAAAATGACAATCGACAATATTAACCAAAGATTGATTCAGTCATAAACATACCGATTTATTGCTGATCTAGAAATAAGATACATACATCTGCAGTTCTCCAAAATGACTTATGAATAGACAATACAAATGCCTCGGGATATGAGGCGACTCCCTTAGCATGACCCACGTCCAACTCTCTGTGTGATGTCAACTGCATCTAATTGCCCACCACCTCTAGGTATATGCTCAACAATGAATTATCAATCCAAACATCCTCCTTCCAAGTGACGCCTAGCAGCTGGAAATGGACATCCAAGCCACTCTTGACTTATTAACATACACAACCCCTAATGGATGGGTGTTTGAATGTTGGACAGCGGCCACCTAACATAAATGATTTCTCTGTGCAAAACTCTCCACACACCCCTATCCCCTCAAATGAGTACTCATGGCCTCACAAGATATAGTGCCTCTTGGTGTCTCAGTGAATGGCCCCCGACTTGACCCAAAATGGTACAGCTTACATAATGGATCAGATATGAGTGAAATGATAGCAACAGCTATAAATAATTGATCTCTTGCAATCAACCCTTGCATATGATGCCAGAATTTCCCTGAAATATAACCAATCTCTGAAATAGACCAAACCCTGAATTTTTTAAGCTTTCCTACAATCGATAATGTGCAATGCATAACCCCTGAATGGCTATCAACAAGCAGCCTTGGGAGATCTTCCAATCCTGTAGCTACTATTCCTCACGAGGGTTTTTGTCCTCAATGAAGCCAAAACTTTTCAGTCCAGCTAGCAAAACCTTCTCCAATTTTCTCCAAAACACGGATGTGCAAAGAGCTCACAAAATGGCTTTTATATCTCCCTCCAATTTCCATGCGCAAGTTGGCATTTTAAATTTGTTTTATTTAATTCTTCTCCCACCTTATAACTCTTTAAGTTGGCACCAACTTATGATATAAAATAATCTTTTTTGAAAACCCCATATATCACCTTTATCATAAAATCATTAAAATACATAAATAATGGATAAAGTTAAATATATTAATTTAACTTTATTATTAACATTATATACACTTAATACACAAAACCATGATAAATGCCAAGACAAATCCATGGTGAGAATCTACCAACATTCTTGATATAGAAATACTGCCAACTGACCAAGTTGTTGACGACCACCTTGTGACTTACTAAAAATAGTATGGACAAAGTGTCCAAATCATGCTCTAGAAGGTACACAACAATAACCCTGGAAACACTGAGCTCAGAAACGCCAATTGAGTAAAAATGGTTGACTAACAAGTCACAAATGCCCTCAGAGGGACCCACTAACCATCCTGTTAGTCCACGGGGACCAGGTGATAGACTAACCTCAACACCTAAGGACTGCCTAGGAAAAGGGGACATTACAAAATGGCCAATAAAGGTGTTTAAGCTTCTAGGTTCAATAAATGGGTTGAGGTAGATTCCCTTCCTAGTAACAATATCCAATGTCTAAGCGAAGAGCCCAAAACGTAATCATTCATCTCGCTTTATTTTCTATTATGTATGTTAAAGACAACCGGATTCCTATTTTACCTCCCCCTCATGTTGATATGTGTAGAATTAAGAAAATATTTGGCTAATTCCATAGGCAGTTAATCATTGTTATCATAGTTTGCAGACTCTCTGGGACTCGCCACGGACTCGGCGGACTCGGGAGTCCGTGGCTGAGCCGAGTCGACTCGCCACGGACTCAGGAGTCGAGTCCAAGAGAGTCCTAGGTCGAGACTCAGGAGTCCCGACCCAAGACTCTCCTGCGCGGCTGGGCATCAATATGGGTTAAAACCCATGTTTTATCTAACTTTTTATTTCATTTTGAACTGTGTGTTTGTGTTTTTTAGGTCTGCAACTTGATTTCAGCTTGAAAGAAGGCAGAAGAAGGAGCTAAAAAGATCAAAATAGAGCCAGGTAAGTGATCTAACAATTTTTTATTTTTTTTTCTTGCATTCAAAATAAAGAAAAATAAGGGGAAATGCTACCAATTTTTTTTTCTATTTTCCTTAATAGCCTAATTCCTACTATTTCTAGCTTGGTTTTGCATTCTTTTATTTTGCAAATAAATGAAACTTTGAATCACATTTTTTTGCTGATTTTTTTGCAAACCCTTGCTGATTTTTTTTTTTCCATGTTGAACTTGAAACAGCAATGTCGTCTTCAAATCCAAAGGGAATGAGAAAAGACCCTGCATGGAAGTATGGAATACCAGGAACCAAAAAAGGTGAAGTGACATATACTGAATGTCAGAAATGGATGACAGGAGGAATAAACAAGTTAAAACACCACCTTGCAAGGATACTTGGGCAAAATGTGGAGAGATGCCCTAAAACTACTCCTGAAATTATTAGAGAGATAAAGGCCCTTCTTGCTGACTATGAGCTAAAAAAAGATGAAAGACAGAAAACAAAGGATGCCCTAGCATCGGTGATGAGTGGATCCCCTTCTACACCAACTATGCCCTATGGTGCTACTGCTGCAAGTCCAAGCATTCGTGCTCCACATTCATCTTTTGGTGAGAGTCCTAAGGGTTCCTATTCTACTACTAGTGCTAGCCACGGTCCTTCATCAGGACCAAATTTTTTTATTCCACGTAATGTTCCAAGAGCACAACCTTCACTTGAAGGTACTGGTTGGAATAAGGAAAAGCATCATGAAGCTAGGATGGCTGCTACAAACTTTTGGTACTACAATAATCTACCTTTCAATGTTGCAAACAGCCCATATTGGGAAGGTTTAGTGAATGCCCTTACAGTTGCAGGAAAGAGGTTTAAGACCCCATCAACTAGAGATTTGAGTGGGCCATTGCTAGAGGAATCTGTAAAGAATACACGGCTTGTAGTTGATGAGCAAAAGAAATTTTGGCGAAGAAAAGGTTGCAGCATTTTATTTGATGGGTGGACAAATGGACGGAATATAACTCTCCTAAACTTTTTAGTGGCCTCAAATGGTGGATTGGTGTTCCTAAAATCAATAGATGCCTCCCATGAAGTTAAAAATGCTGAGACTTTATGCAGTCTATTGGATGAGGTGGTCCAGGAGGTTGGAGTTGATAATGTTGTCCAAATTATCATAGACAACGCAGCTGCATATGTAGCTGCAGGTAGGCTGCTTATGGAGAGGTATCCCACAATTGCATGGTCTCCATGTGTTGCACATTGCTTGGACCTATTGCTACAGGACATTGGGAAGATTTCATGGGTCAAAAAAGTGGTTGAAAATGCAAAAAGTGTTACAAAATTTATCTACAACCATACTTGGGTGCTTTCTTTGATGAGGAAATTCACAAATGGCAAGGACCTTGTGCGACCTGGAGTGACACGATTTGCTAGCCACTTCCTCGCATTGCAAAGCATTCTTGGTGCCATTGGTCATCTCAAGCAAATGTTTGTGTCCGATGCTTGGAAGGAGTCCTCATTTTCCAATAGAGCTGAAGGGGAGAGGATTGTTACCATAGTTTTTGATGAGACATTCATCAAAAATGGAGAGGAGCTGATGGGGGTAAGTAGCAATCACACAAAAAAAATTATACATGATAATCTATTTGCTGTTTTTTATTTTTTGAGGGGTTAATTTTGTTATAATTTAACATTTGTTTTCATTTTTTTAGGTGACAGAACCTTTGGTGAGGGTTCTTCGTATGGTGGATGGAGATGGCATGCCAATGGGTTTCATCTATGAGGCCATGGATAGGGCCAAAGAGGCCATATTACGTTACTATGGCGGTAACAAAAAGAAATATGAAATCATATGGCGCATCATTGATCGGAGATGGACAAACCAACTCCACCAGCCGATTCATGCCTTTGCCTACTTCTTGAATCCGAAGTTCTACTTCTTGGACTCATTTAAGGCGGATGAGGAGGTCATGGAAGGTATTGTCACTTGTATTGATAGGATGGTGCCTGATAGTTAGCTAAGAGATAAGGTGCTTGATGAGTTGGAGGTGAGATTTGTTACATCTTATTTATGAATTTGCAATGTTGAGCCTTGACTATCTATGAATTTTCTATATTTGATTTACTTTTTCTTTTATCTATTCAAGGTCTACAAGGGTGCAAAGGGGAGACTCTTTTCCTCCCAACAAGCAATTGAAAGGAGAGGAAAACAATAACCAGGTAAAAAATGAAATTATAAACTTGATTCTTAATTTCTTACATATAGATTTTTTACTTTATTCTTATTTCTTAATACTTATAGTCTTATATTTTTTAAACATGTTTTTGTAGATCTATGGTGGGAGAACTATGGTGCTAGCACACCAAATCTTCAAAAGCTAGCCATACGTGTCTTGTCACAGCCATGCAGTGCTTCTGGGTGTGAACGCAATTGGAGTTTATTTGAAAACATTCACACAAAGAAAAGAAACAGATTGACTCAGCAACGCCTAAATGATTTAGTTTTTGTTCGATACAACCTTCGCCTTTGAACTAGAAAGGTGGGGGGTGTTTCACACGAGTCCATCGACTTGGATGACATTGATCCATATGGTGAATGGACTATTGATGAACAAAATGATGAGGCTGATGTCTTACTTACTGATGAGGATCTTGCTGAATTAGAGAGAGCAGCAGAAGAAGAAGAAGAAGCAGCAAGATTGGATGCCATGGGCATGGAAGACAACGAAGACACATTTGAATATCATTTTTCCCCTGCTCGATCTCCTAGTCCTCTTTGGATACTACAACACGGGCACCTTCTAGTTCTAGGCCTCCAAAATTGAGTACCATTGGGAGGGGAAAGAGGAAGATGTAGTTTACCTGTGGTTGTTAATGTTTTCCTCTTTTTGACATGATTATATGTAAACATTTATAAACTTATGATGCTGTTATACATTCACATTGAAACTATGAGTGTTTGATGACTATGAATGATTAAATTTCAATTATTGAGTGTTTGATGATCATATGCCATGTGTAATCTTTGAATTATGAGTGTCTGATAATCAGATTAAGCTTTTATGTTCTTTAAATGCATTAATTTGTTCTTGTTTTTTTGTAAAACTACAGTTTTTTTTTTTGCCGAGTCTTTTCCCGAGTCCGTCCCGAGTCTCGAGTCCAAGTCATATTTTTGGGCTGCCGAGTCTGCGGCGAGTCCGAGTTTGCAAACTATGGTTGTTATGATGTTTTGGGTCCGATAGAATCAAGGTGATATCATAACAAAGAAACCCAAGCATTTGAAATGTCAAATCAATATTGACGTCTCATGTTTCCATAGGCTATGGCTCTAATCAAGCATGGCATAGAATTTGGGAGAGGGCCTTTTGTGTTTATACTCAAGGTTTTAGAATCAATCAAGGGCTTCCTAGTGTGGAGAGCAACTTAGCTGCCAATATCACTATGCTCCAACGGAGTATGCTTAAACGAAAAGAGAATCTACATGAGCCTAGACCTAGAAAAACTATAAAAGAATGAGACGTCAAAGGCGAGAGAAGGAGAAAGCATTAAGAGTTCTAGATATGGAAGTTATGGATTCTCACTTGGAATTTCTGAGAGAGAGGAATGGAATGTTGTGGATTCTGTAATGTCCCCATTTTGAGCGTGCATCAGAGTTAGAGGATTTTGCCTATCACTGGGTCCTTGTAAGCTAGTATTGGTGATTAGAGGACACTGTTGTGGGGTTCTTTGGCTTTCCAGAGGACAATTGACTATGTTTCATCTCCAAATCCTTCATATGTTCTAAGGCAATTGATATTCAGGGTTTTTTGGCATTATTTCCATATACTTACTATTTATAGTAAGTCAGTTGGACATTAGAGACCCACCTTACTATTTTTAAGTAAAGCATCCAGATTGACTGTGGGAGCAATGGGCTAGCCAGTGATGAAGTCACAATCATTGAATAATGATTATTAATAGAGTTATGACATTTAATTATTATTAAAGTGTTACTTTAATAATAATTAATTATTTAAAGGGGATTATTATATTGACTTCATGTGACTTTATAATTGAGGGGAATTTAATATCATAAAGTCAAAATATAAAGTGAGAGCATTTAATGACTTTATTATAAAAGGACATTTATTGATTATAAAGTCAAGATATTTGAAATTGTATTTAAATCAATATTTATTCATCATGGATTTGGGCACCCACTTAAGGGGTTATAAAGGTGAATTAAAAAGAAATCATTTAATGATATTTTAAATTCTTAAAGGCCTCAAGTGAAATCGACCCCTTTTGGAGATGAATATAAAAGGCACCAAAAGCAAAAAAGTATCATTGATCATTTTACACTTATGCTTTTGGAGAGCTCTTTTCTTGGAGAAGGGAAACCAGGGTTTCAGCCATTAACAACTTTGGAGAGCGTAGCTGCTTCATAGTTTGAGCTTCCTGAGGATGTGCAATACCATCTTAAGATTGCAGTGTGGATTGGCTTCATCCAAGAGTCAATATTGAGCATATTTGTGAAGTTTTTCGAAAGGGTTTTGAAGACTATTCATTTGGCAAAGAGATTTACATCTGTTGTTGTATTCTCAGTTATAGCTAGGAAGTACAACATCCTTGAGGCTAGATTATTGTTTGTATAAACTCCATCATTGAAGCTCCTAGTTTGCTGATAGCATTGGTGTCTACAGCCACGTGGGAAGTGTTAAAGGCAGTACTCACATGTATGCTGGGTCGTACTGCTGACTTTCAGCTGGGTGTATGAATTAGAGGCTGAAACGCCTAAGGGTCAGGTGTGTCATCTTCACTAATTGGGGCGGCTAGACCCCAACAGCTAATATCAAGCATTAATAAAATGGAGATCCCTTCAATTAATGCCAGGCGTCCAATCTCATGGTATTTCAGTCTGCTGTTATAAATTTGAGATTGGTTGATATAGATTTCCAGGCTCACATTTGATGTGTATGCATATCCGGGTATGAGTTTACAATTCATGAAATGAAAAGAGTAATTTGTATTGAAGGTTTATTGCTCATTGTAAAAGATACCATAGATTTGATTTGAAACGTTTCATATTTACTTTCAATATATCTTCCATTTGAGCATTGCATATGTTATTTGCATTTCAATCCTACCCGGAAAACTTTATATATAATCATTTGAAATTAAAAGCAAGCAAACAACTCGAAACCTGATCATAACGCACAGGCAGAAATTATAGATTGTATGTTTCCACCTGGGGTGGGACATTACAGTGGTATCAAAGCGAATTCCTGCCATCCTGTTGGGGTTTAAATTAAATATTCATTGAGCTCACATAGTCAACATTTGAGTGACCAGCACTCTTTCATATTCAGTTTTATAGTTTCAAGTCCAGTTTTAAAAATGAGTTCAAGCAGTGATAAAGAAATAGTGTCAGGTGATGGTAAATGGTTGGCCATAATACTCTATGAACAGGGTAATAATCTTGGCAGTTTACATCAATCTAGACATGATACTTTGTGCATCTTGAGAAGACTGGAAGAATGCTTGAGTTTTGTTGAGCAGTCACATTCGTCATTGTTACAGATTGCCATGACTCCAGCAGTGACTACATTGGGCGAGCATAGATTTTTGAGATACAGAGACAGTGAGATTAGACTCACAATTGCCCATTGCATTAGCCAGTTCATGAGAATCACAGCTCCTCGGGCTCCCTATAATGTGATCACCATGAAGGAAGTTATGCAGCTGATTGTGGATAGTTTGGTTGGGATATGAGATGTTGGTAGTCCTACTTTTGGAAGGAAGGTCAAGATCTTAGAGCTGATGGCACAGGTGAGATCATGCATTGCCATGGTTGATTATGATTATCATGACCTTGTTTTGCAGTTGTTCTATCTCCTCTTAGATTCCATTAGAAGGAAACATGATAAGATTATCCAGGACTACACCAGAGATATCATGGTTACAATTATCAATGAGAGTGATGACATCTCTCAGCCCATCCTGTCTTTACTTCTATCTGTTCATAGGCATAAACAAGAGTTATCTCCAGCTGCAAATGGTTTGTTACATAGCGTTTTCGAACAATGTGAGGGTAAGTTAAGACCCTACTTGTTCGTTGAGGAGCAGAAGGAAGGAAAGAATGATGAAGAGAAAACCATACATCATGATAGTGGTATGGCAGAAATTCAGAATGATATTCACAGCGCTCAAGAAGTTGTTATCAGCCATGATAACAGTTCTGATTTTTATAACAGTAGTCTTAATGTTGAACCTACTCATGAGATAGCAGCCATTCCATGTGAGGATAATGGAACATTGACACTCAAGATTTGGGTGTTAAAAATGAATTATGTGATGAGGATTCAAGCTAAAAGCAAGTCTGATTTTGCAAATCAGACCTTGGAAAATGAATCAGAAAATTTACTTATTGGCGATGAGTCCCAGGATTGTTTTTTGGATGGACATGCAGTTACTAAGGAAGAAGAAGTGTGCGAAGATATTGTCAAATCAGCAACTTCTACAATGTCTTTTGAGCCATCCTATGAGGTACATAGCAGCAGTACTTTTGATGATATTGTGTGCAAAGTCGATAGTACACAATGCACATGATGTTGCTTATCATTTAGTGAGCGATGATGATACAGCCTCATATCATAGTGCAAACTATACATCAAAAAACTTGTATGGGAGTGATACGTTCCAAAGTCCTCATCATTTGGTAGGGCAACTAAAGGTTAATGACTGTATGATTGCCACAGCCATAGAGCATTTTGATGTTGCTCGTCAGATGTTGGCTACTTACGGTTGGAGTACTCCCATGTCAGATGAGCACTGTGATAGTAGCCTTTCCCTTACAGAGTTTCATGCACTCTGAGAAGCAATTGGAATAATGAAACAAAATTACCTACAGTTACTTGCTGACAAAGATTATCTTCTCGAGTGGGATTGCATCTGTTATGATGCATTGAAGGGAAAGGAAGAGGAGGTTGATGAGCTTACTTATGAGCTTGAGGTGACCATGGAATCTTTGAAGAGCAATTAGTTGGCCCTTCAAGAGTCTAAGACGCAGATAGATGAGTTTACCGTGGAGTTGAGCTTGGCACAGTCTTCACCATCTACAGATACAGTTCAAGTTTCTATGGCAGCAGTTGGTGAGGAGCATATATCCACGGATTATGGTTGTGAGCAGGTCGAGGATGTGGTTACATCCATCACAGTTATAGGCATAGTTGATATAGATGGGATGAGTGCATTGGTTGAGAGTTGCAGAGAACCACATGTTGCATCAGGTTCTCCTGAGGTTAGTCCCATGACAACTGATGCAAGGCAGATTATTGATAGCTCTTGTGACATAGTAGTTGATTCTCCAGAGAGTTGTGTTACAATTCATGACACTACTCCATCTTCTTCACAAGAGATGCAGAGTATCATCTAGTCGGGAGATTGGTTCTTTTGTTGACTTGTTTCCCTCTCTTGAAAGCAAATCAGTCGTTTCATCCCATGCAACTAATTATGATCGACAGTTTGTAGGGATCAACTAAAGGT
This sequence comes from Sequoiadendron giganteum, assembly GCA_007115665.2. Classification (NCBI taxonomy): domain Eukaryota; kingdom Viridiplantae; phylum Streptophyta; class Pinopsida; order Cupressales; family Cupressaceae; genus Sequoiadendron; species Sequoiadendron giganteum. Next base: position 385,144,146 of record CM021109.1, on the reverse strand, counting down.
TACAGGAGAGAAGGTTGACTCGACTCTATCTCGTTTTGTCTGCACAGATAAGTTTGTGGAGTACCTTCTTTGGAGAGCAGAGTTTGAGGAGAGACAGTATGGACCTTCTTTGGAGAGCAGAGTTTGAGGAGAGACAGTATGGAATCTTAGCTGGTACTCACATTCGTGATTTGCGCTTTACCAAGCGTGCTTTGGAGGCATTGAAATCAAAATACCTCCATTTGCTTCATGATAGGGATTTTGCTATTGGGTTTGCAGAGAGGGTTGCCAAAGTGCCTACCCAATTAGCCATTTGAGATCAGAGACATGATCCATCTTCTGATTCTAGTGTCGAGAGTGATGAGACTGGTGAGGAGGGTGTTCCCTAGGACTATGATGGTCAGCCATTGACAAAGGTGGGAGCATTTTATCTTGACTACATAGTGAGGTGTGCTCATCACTTCTCCTTTAGTCCACACATGGAGGATTTGTCGATGCGTCGGTGTGGATTGGCTCGAGGCTTGTACCATCCATTGTGGGATGGAGAGTTGCCATCTTCAGAAGATGGGACTGGGGGCTACAAGTACCCGACTCAATTGTTTGTAGGGGATTACTTGTAGGATCAAGGCTTGTACCATCCATTGTGGGATGGAGAGTTGCCATCTTCAAAAGATGGGACTGGGGGCTACACGTACCCGACTCAATTGTTTGTAGGGGGTTACTTGTAGGATTAGAGGTTGGATTACCATCATGCTGATGTGTACCTGATAGAGTTTGCCACTTCTAGGTTTCAATTGGAGACAGGGCTTCAGGGAGGTTGTAGTGGCAGTGGGCATGATGGCTTGGTTAGTTATCACATCCATGGAAGTTTCACAGAAGTTGTTCAGAGATATTGTGTTGTGGATGCTTCCAGATATTTTTGTCTTTTCATGGTGGATGGATGTGAGGTTCAGTTGTTTTGGGATCTAGGTGGCGACAGGTTTGGCACTGTGTATTGGACGGGTCCATTTGGGTTGCTTGACCACTCTCGGCATGGTGAAGTTGTAAATAGAAGAGCGCAGCAAAAGACTGAGGATATTATGCATGGAAAACTTCCATTTTGGGTTTGGGATCTAGGGATATTTTGTGCAAATGTGTTTATGTTGGTGCTACAAGATTTATTTGGTGACATGTGGGTCATCCTACAGTTCTTCCCTTGGACCTCTGATGGAGTGGTGTTTTCTATTCAATTGTGATTGCTTGAAGACAAGCAATTTTAGGGAGAGCGGACTGTAATGTCCCCATTTTGAGTGTGCATCAGAGTTAGAGGATTTAGCCTATCACTGGGTCCTTGTAGGCTAATATTGGTGATTAGAGAACCCTGTTGTAGAGTTCTTTGGCTCTCCAGAGGACAATTGTCTGTGTTTTCATCTCCAAATCCTTCATATGTTCTGAGGCAATTGATATTCAGGGTTTTCTGGCATTATTTGCATATATTTACTATTTATTGTAAGTCAGTTGGACATTAGAGACCCACATTACTATTTTTAGTAAGGCATCCAGAGTGACAATGGGAGCAATGGGCTAGCCAGTGATGAAGTCAGAATCATTGGATAATGATTATTAATGGAGTTATGACATTTAATTATTATTAAAGTGTTACTTTAATAATAATTAATTATTTAAAGGGGATTATTATATTGACTTCATGTGACTTTATAATTGAGGGGAATTTAATATCATAAAGTCAAAATATAAAGTGGGAGCATTTAATGACTTTATTATAAAAGGACATTTATTGATTATAAAGTCAAGATATTTGAAAGTGTATTTAAATCAATATTTATTCATCATGGATTTGGGCGCCCACTTAAGGGGTTATAAAGGTGAATTAAAAAGAAATCATTTAATGATATTTTAAATGCTTAAAGGCCTCAAGTGAAATCGACCCCTTTTGGAGATGAATATAAAAGGCACCAAAAGCAAATGAAAAAGTATCATTGATCATTTTACACTTATGCTTTTGGAGAGCTCTTTTGGAGAAGGAAAACCAGGGTTTCAGCCATTAACAAATTTGGAGGGCGTAGCTGCTTCATAGTTTGAGCTTCTTGAGGTTGTGCAATACCATCTTAAGGTTGCAATGTGGATTGGCTTCATCCATGAGTCAATATTGAGCATATCCGTGAAGTTTTTCGAAATGGTTTTGAAGACTATTCATTTGGCAAAGAGATTTACATCTGCTGTTGTATTTTCAGATATAGCCAGGCCGTACAACATCCTTGAGGCTGGATTATTGTTCTTGTTTGGAGTAGATTACACTTTGTATAAACTCCGTCATTGAAGCTCCTAATTTGCTGATAGCATTGGTGTCTACAGCCACGTGGGAAGTGTTAAAGGCAGTACTCACATGTATGCTGGGCCATACTGCTGACTTTCAGCTGGGCGTATGAATTAGAGGCTGAAACGCCTAAGGGTCAGGTGTGCCATCTTCACTAATTGGGGCGGCTAGACCCCAGCAGCTAATATCAAGCATTAATAAAGTGGAGAACCCTTCAATTAATGCCAGGCATCCAATCTCATGGTATTTCAGTCTGCTGTTATAAATTTGAGATTGGTTGATATAGATTTCCAGGCTCGCATTTGATGTGTATTCATATCCGGGTATGAGTTTACAATTCATGAAATGAAAAGACTAATCTGTATTGAAGGTTTATTGCTCATTGTAAAAGATACCATAGATTTGATTTGAAACGTTTCATATTTACTTTCAATATATCTTTCATTTGAGCATTGCATATGTTATTTGCATTTCAATCCTACCTGGCAAACTCTATATATAATCATTTGAAAATCAAAGCAAGCAAACAACTTGAAACCCGATCATAACCCACAGGCAGAAATTATAGATTGTATGTTTTCACCTGGGGTGGGACATTACAGATTCTCTTAAAGATCTCTTTTCACCTCACCATTGAACTCAGTTTTGCTGTCCTTTTGCTGTTACTTTTGTATCATCTGCTGTTGGCTTCCAGTATGGTTTTAGTGGGACTCAGTTGTTGGTCCCAGTTTGCTATTTTTCATAGTTGTATGCGAGCTTGTATAGTTTATCTTTTGCTTGTTGTTAAAGGCATAGTTTACATACTCGGAATCGGAGAGTACTCGGCAAGCCCAAAAATTTTGACTCGGGAAAAACTCGGAAAATACTCGGCAAGTGTCTATGTATATTTATGTATGTGTATGCTCAGGACTGCACTATGCACACATACATATCTATAAACATACACAGGATGCCAAGTTTGCATGCATATACACACACAAACATGCCAAGTTTGTGAGTTTTTGGCGAGCTACTGGCGATTACTCGATAATTTGACAGGAGAAAATCCATCTGCATACTGCTCGTGAGTAAAAGCAGAAATTACTCAGCATGCAAATTTTTTGGAGATTACTCGGCTACTCAGAGAGTAATCGGAGAGTATGTAAACTATGGTTAAAGGGTTTGGGCCCATTCAAAAACCCACCTTTACCATTTAATCAAAAAAAAGCCTAGATGTTAAGAAGCTATGGAGGCTTCGACATAGACTTCAGTACACTATGAGTGGAAGCAAAATAAGTAGATAGAGCTTAAATTATGATGGTTTCCCATTACCTAAAATCCAAACCTACTTTGGATTCCCATTACTTCTCATATGCTAAGGTATATTTATGGATGATTATGAAATGTTTCATTCTGAAAATTGTAAAACCTCTTATAATAAGCAAGTTGAAGTTCTTAAATGAATTCCAGTCTTGTTAGTTATGTGTTAATATGCCTGTAACAAAAAATTCACTATCATTCTCCAAAAATACCATTCACCCAATATGGAGGTAATGCCTCTCGTTTGATAACATGTTCTCCTAACTCCCTGCTTTTCATTCTCAATTTTCTCCTATAGTACATTGGCCTCTTTCTACTTGTCAAAAACTGAACAACAAAATTTGAATGCTTGTATATTGGACTCCAGCCCAATTATGACCTGATATAGGCTTCTCCTTAAAGAAAGAAAAAACTTGTCCAGATGTAAAATAGAGGGCCAGCCTATAAAGAAAAAATAGATAGTTAAATCTGTCAATGGTTAAAGAACCAGAAAACAATTCACTTGTACCACTGTCCAGGAACCAAGAAATTTTCTGGGGGCAATTTAACAAGATATTAGTGAACAGGGAATGTACCGGGCCAACTTGGATCGTAACATGTATCTCAGATATGCATCAGTTCCATATGGCTGAATTCCCATATATTTACACATGTTTACAAGCCTGGGTCTGCCATCCAATCAAACACAAATAGAATCAGAATAAATACATCGAGTAAATTCCTGATTTTCCACACATATTTACCATTTCTAATTTTTTTATGTTTACAAGGGGGTTCAACAAACTAGACTTTCTTAAGGTAGGCAAGCTATATGAAGCTTGACTATCTACAAATATGATCTGACAATGAAATAGAACAGGCAAAAGAAATAACCATGCAAGGTATTCACAACCTGCTAATGTTGTCCAGAGTCAGTTCATCATTGAAGAGTTTTGCGAAGCCCAATATTTCCTCATTTGATACCCGACCTCCCGTCCGTGCCTGATTGAACATACAGGATGTTAGTTTTTCACTAATCCTCAAAGAGGAACATATGTCTCTAGCTTAACAAGGTTTTAGCATGAGTTTTTCAATGATTATTATCACATATAACCCTCACAGAGGAACATATATCTCCAGCTTGCTACACATTCAATTTTCAGCATGGCCATATGCCATGAAATATGATAAAACACAACCAAAGCTATAATTCTTCCACCGAAGCTCAGAGTAGTACCTTATTCATAAAGTCGTCAAGATCTTCAGCAGTCTGTTGTAGCTCTCCACTGCGAGATGTTTTCAGTTCCTTAGCCATTTCTTTAACTGTGTCCTGTAAGAATTTTGCATATTCGATCCTTGCATTCAACCGCCGTTTGAGTGCTTCCTGTAACCAGTTAAGAGACATTCATCAGCAAAAATATGTCTCATTATGAGATTAATAGATAGAAATGAGATGATTAAATGACAAACAAGATACCATCCTTTTTGCTTGCATCACTAGAAGAACCTACTCCAAATCCATCAATTAAGCATGCAGAAAAAACCAAACAATATCAACCTAAATATTAAGGTAGTCATCTTTCACCTTTATAGAGCTCTGTTGCACTCAGGTATTAATTCCAAACAATGCATGTCCCCCACTACTGGAAATTTTCAATCCAGGGACAAAGGCCCAATCATCACTCCAAAATTTTATTTCAAACATTTACAAAAGAAATAAAAAACAGTGATGAAAACCTAATCGCAAAAGCTTCTATCCATGACCAAACCTGCAAAGCTCATCCCAGCTTCTTTAGTTTTGGAAAATATTAAGTGCACGAATCTTGAAGCACAAAAAGCATCAATAAAATGTTAAGATGCTAGGAGTAATGTAGGAAAATGTACTCCTTTACATTTTCACACTATGTTTGCATCCCCTTAATTAATTGGACTTAATTAAGCTTCTAATCGCTTAAATTATGCATTCCTAAGCCTTATTATTCTCGTTTTCCGAAAAGGAAACCAACATTAAACAAAAGCTAACATTATTTTAAACACCTTGGAAATTGTGTGTCCTGGATTTAGGTCCCAAGACCCAAGGGCAAATGGATCCTCCTTAAGTGTCAAGACCCAATTTTTAATATGTTTTTGGCAGCATTTTAATAATTCAAATTCAAGTTTCAAATGTCGGCTTATGGAATCTAATTTTTGGGAAATTAGATAAATACATAGATATTTTATCAATTCAAATCCTAAGACTTTAAGAGATCAATCCTAAGAGCAAATATTATTGTCAAAAGCATTGAAGAGCAGATTTATCAGTCATCTACAACAGCATTCAAGATCATATCATCATGTCAAAGTTATGTGTGTTCCTATTATGTTTTGGAGCTAACATTGTGATGTAGGTTTCAAACATTCAAGCATCAAATCAAGCAATCATTCACGCCAATTCATGCAAAATCCAATCCTTAGAGAGATGTGTTGGACTTTAGTCTTCTAAGGGCAGCCATTAAGGGTTTGGTGAGTTGTGACATAGCCTTTGTTCATTCATCAAATTCCTTTCATTTGTCATTATTTTATCATCAAGGTTTATTACCAAATCAGGATTTGACCAAGGCAAACCCCTATTCACCCAAAAACAAACATTTTTCCCTATCTTTGTGTGTGCAGATTTGCAAGTGAAGAAAAATTGAAGATTGATCAAAAGTGCAATTTTGCAAAGTTGTCAAAGTTGTCATCCAAGTTGTCAAGCAACGAAAACTCACTTACAAGATTTATTTCTGACTTTCTAACAATGGAATATGAGGGAATCAGGAGCTAAAATCCGGGATCAGGGGACAGTAAAATCAAATTTTGGACCCCTGTGTAGAGACCCATTCGCCCTAGGGCGAATCTGTCCTAATAGGACACTCAGCAACCACTTTTGGTGATAGGTACACATTAGTTTTCCCTTATCAAATCTGCTGAAAAATTATTGTTTTTGTTTGCGCTATCCTTTAACTCTGCATTTCAAGTTTTGCATCATATAATTGAGTTCATTAGGTATTTTATTTTCGTCTATCTCCCAAAAGTGCATTTCAGTCATTTTTTGTCATAAGGAAAAATCAGAGATCCCCATCCCCATAGAGTTGACTCACCTCAAGGTTGACAGTCAATTTTATCCTTGGGAGAGATCTCTTCTTTTTCTATATGAAACTGGGAAAAATCAGAGATCCCCATCCCCATAGAGTTGACTCACCTCAAGGTTGACAATCAATTTTATCCTTGGGAGAGATCTCTTCTTTTTCTATATGAAACTAGGAAAAATGAGGATGTGTTAGGTCATCACTTCATTTTGGTGAACCCTTTATTTGTTAGTTTTATGATCCGAAATGAAATAAATAGAAATACAGAATTATGAACAATAAGACACAGCAAATACCCTAGGAAAACCCTCCTTCTTGAGGGAGAAAAAACCCAGCCACAAATATATCACTTATATATTGGTTGAAGAAGCAGAAATCTGTTTTACAACTTGGCCAATCACAAGGCCGATTAGAAGCTATGAAGGAAGCACCTCTCCTAGGTGCGATTATACAAATGGATATGATATATCCTTAATCACAATCTGCTTGATGATTAAATTACAGTCTGCTACAAAAGTGACGAACTCCTTCGATGGTGCAAACTTGTCTTCAATAAAATCGAATCAATGAAATGAGAGGAAGATGCCTTGAATAAATATGCAAGAGGTGACTCTTCATGAATGGTCGGCCTCTTACAAGAGGGAGGACTTTTACAAGGGAGGCGTCCTTTTATAAAATAAAATATAATTAATATTTTGAAATGAAGTGCCTCTTCATTTAAGTCGATCTCAAATAAATAAGCAGCTGCACTTTATTTATTTGATCGATTATTTAATGGTCAAAGTCGGGTGAAGGATAAACCCGCCGCTATAACATCAACACTCCCTCTTAGCTAGGGAGGTATCCTTCCAGATATCCATGTCATGGAGTCTCTCAACATGACATCCACAATGGCTACACCCATTTGTGGAAAAGAGTTCATCACGGAGTCTCTCAACGTGATATCATCATGGAGTCACTCAACATGATGTCCACCATGGCTACTCCCATGTGTGGAAAAGAACATGTGCACAAGTGCCCATCACGGAGTCACTCAACGTGATGTCATCATGGAGTCTCTCAACATGATGTCTACCATGGCTACTCCCATGTGTGGAAAAACACAAGGACAAAGGAATCATCACGGAGTCTCTCAATGTGATGTTGTCATGGAGTCTCTCAACATGACATCCACCATGGCTACTCCCATTTGGTGGAAAGAACCACATCTCTATCTCAGAGATGGACAAGGGCTTTCACCTCATATTTCTCTAAGACAGAGAAATATACATTATAGCAAATAACAAAGATCACTGATGTTGAGTCTCCCTCTCAGCAAGGGCTTCATTCTCCACAACTCCAAGCTTGTCTCGAAAGTATACAAACTTCACTCTGGAGAGAGGCTTGGTGAAAATATCAATCGTCTGATCATCAGTGCAAATATATCTAAGTTGAATAGATTTCCTCAGCACCGTATCTTTGATGTAATGATATTTGATTTCCACATGTTTAGTGCTGTTATGAAACACTAGATTGACAGATAGCTTCACACAATTTTGATTGTCACAGTGAATCACAATTGGCTCCAATGTTTGCCCAAACAAACCTGCAAGGAGCTTTCGAAGCCACACTGCTTCTCGATTTGCTACACATGCTACAATATATTTGGCCTTTGCAGTGCTTAGTGCTACTAAAGTCTGCTTTCTGCTACACCAAGAAATCATGGCAGACCCCAAACTAAAGCAGCATCCAGAGGTGCTCTTTCTATCAGCTACACTCCCAGCCCAATCAGAATAACCTTGTAACTTTAGTTCTTCACTGGAAGTATTTCTCAAGCCATATCCTACTGTGCCACGTAAGTATCTCAAGATATGCTTGGCTGCAACTAGATAAATTTGACTTGGTTCACACATGAACTGACAGAGGGCACTCACTGCATAGCAAATGTCTGGTCTAGTATTGACTAGATACATCAACGATCCAATCAAGTACCTGTACATGGTGGGATCTACCAGATCTGAACTAGTTGTAGAGTTACTCAACTTCTTCAAATTTGTTTCCATCGGTGTAGACATAGATTTGCAATCCGTCATCCCAAATCTCTTCAAGATGTCTATGGTATATTACCCTTGACTTAGAATAATCTCATTGGGTCTCTGCCACACTTCCAATCCTAGAAAGTAATGCATAAGGCCTAGATCCTTCATCTCAAACTCAGAGGCTAACTCCTTCTTGCATTTGACAATGAGATATTTTGCTCCAGTAAGAAATAAATCATCAACATAAAGAACCAAGATTAAAGCCTCACCATCAACTACCTTGAAGTAAAGATTTGAATCTGCATCATCTTTGGAGAATCTCAAGCTCATCAAGTAACGATCAATCCTCTCATACCAAGCACGAGGTGCTTGCTTAAGGCCATACAATGCATTCTTCAATCTGCATACATGAGACTCCTTCCCATGAATCACAAAGCCATTTGGTTGCTCAATGTACACTTCTTCTTCAATCACACCATTAAGGAATGTTGTCTTTACATCCATTTGATGTAGCTTCCATCCTTTAGCTGTTGCAATAGCAATGATAGTCCTAATAGATGTATATCGAGCAACAAGGGCAAATGTCTCCCCATAATCTATTCCCTCTTTCTGAGAGAATCCTCTAGCCACAAATCTTGCTTTGTACTTCTCAATGCTACCATCAACTGCATGCTTGATCTTGAAAAGCCACTTGGAAGACACAATTGATTTCCGTTCAAGTCTTGGTACAACATCCCAAACATCATTCTTGACAATAGAATGATATTCTTCTGTCATAGCATCTCTCCATACCTGTTGATTTGATGCCTCCTCAACACTGGAAGGCTCAAACTCAATGATGTGACTCATCAATGCTACATAGCCCGAAAACTTTTGTGGTCTCCTGCTTTCTCTTAAGGTACCTCGAGGAGCTGCATACTGTTCTGCCTCTTGCATTGTTTGTCTAGCCCATAGAGGTCTCTTTCGACCTATAGCAATATCTCTAGGCCCATCAGTAGGTTCTATGGGATCAACTAGATCAATAGTCTCTTCTAGTTCAGTAGACTCCCTCTGAATCTCGAGAGTATGATCAGGGGAAATGTCCATATCCTAAGGTGTCTCCTATTCTTCACTATCTATCTCCATGTAAGAACCCTTAGATCTTTTGAATGCAACCTCTTCTTCGAAAGTGACATCCCCGTTGATCTCAATCTGTTTCTGTCCTGGAATGTAGATCCTGTAGGCCTTAGAAGTTTCACTATAGCCCACAAATATTCCTTTCTTGCCTGATAGTTCTAACTTAGATCTTTTATCCTTAGGCACATGAATATAAACAAGACAACCAAAGATTCTTAAATGACTAACCTCAAGTTTCACACCTATGAAGGCTTCTTCAGGAGTCATATTTTCCAATATTCGATGAGGGCTTCGATTTTGAACATACACTGCAGTTTCGAACGCTTCTGCTCAAAGGAAGATTTGTAAGTCTTGATCATGAATCATGGCTTTGGTTGCCTCAACTATGGATCTATTCTTTCTTTTTGCAACTCCGTTTTGCTGAGGATTGTATGGAACACAAAACTCCCTCTTGATCCCTGCCTTAATGCAGAAATTACGGAAAACCCCCAGAAGTGTATTCTCCTCCATTATCGGATCTCAGAACCTTGATCCTCTTTCCGGACATATTTTCAACTAGAGCCTTGAATTCTTTGAATCTATCAAGCACTTCTTCAGACTCCTTAGACTTCAAAAATAAATCCAAGTCTTTCAAGAATAGTCATCAATGAAAATCACATAATACCAATAACCACTCAAAGATGTCACAGACATTGGACCACATAAATTAGAATGAACAAGATCTAGAATTCCTTTTGATCTACTTTCACTACTATGAAAAGGACCCTTAGTATTCTTACCCATTGCACATCCTCTGCAAGTGCCATCATGCTCCTGACTCAGCTTCGGTAGACCAGTAACCATTTTTTCCATGGATAAAAGAGCTCTGAAATGTAGGTGAGCAAGTCTCTTATGCCATAGCTCACTTGAACTAGTAGAATCATGCAACAACGCTTGAATTGGACTGATAGAAAGTCTGTATAGACTCTCTTGACGGACACCAATCACACGGGCTGATTTGATGCTAGAGTTCTTTGGCCAAGCAAGAACTTTTCCGTCAGAAAATGCAACTTGATACCCTTTGTCCTCCAACACTGAAATTGATACAAGATTTCTCTTGATTCCTGGTACAAACAAGACATCACTCAAATGAAGAGGGATGCCAGAATCTAGATGAAGAGAGGTGGCTCCAACACCTTTCACTGAATAGCAAGCACCATCTCCGATTATCACTTGTAAGTTGGTTTCTCTTTCTACCAAGTCTGAAAGATGCTCTCTATATCCTGTAATGTGTCGAGAGGCACCACTATCAATAAACCAAGTGCTACTGTAGGTTGGAACATTGCTTGATAGAGTGGAGATGAATAGAAAACCCCTTGAATTGTCTTTAGATTCCTTTTGAGGTGAGACAACATCAACATCTGAAGTAGAAGCATGTTGCTTTGGTCTTGTTAGGCAATCTCGAGCATAGTGACCATACTTGTCACATCTGAAATATTGAATGTGAGAGAGATCCTTCTTTTTTAATTCAGGAGCAGAATCTGATTTTTCTATCTCTATTCCTCTTGAAGTTGCCTTTTCTCCCTTCTCTTTCTTTCCTTCTAGAAGTTTGAGCAGCAAGAACATGATTGTCTTCATTGTAAGAACTTCGACCATTTCCTCTTGCTACCAGCTTGGATTCTTCTTGAATGCAATCAGCCCTAAGACGATCAAACTTGGGCAATTTAGATCTTCCACTAATGCCTTGGATAAAGGGCTCCCAAGATTGAGGAAGACCATTTAGAGCCAACATGACTAGATCTCTACATCAACTATATCTCCAATGGCATATAGCTGATCTTTCAATTCAGTGGTCTTCATGAAGAAGGAGATGACTTAATCTCCTTTAGCCATCTTTATATGATGGAGTTGTTGCCTCAAGGCAAGAGCTCTGTTGGTGTTGTTGATCTCATACAAGCCTTGAAGAGACTCGAACATGTCTTTGGTTGTCTTCATCTTGGATATAATTGGCACAAGATGATCCTTCATGGAATCAATCAAAATATTCTTAGCCTTCTTGCCATTCTTCTTCCATTGAGTTTTCTCAGCCTCATCGGATGGCTCCGATACATCACTCTCCATGAAATCGAGAAGATCATTCTCTTCCTATGCAATAAGGACTCTGAACTTCCAAGAGGTGAAGTTAGATGCACCATCAAGCCTATCTTCAACCTTGAGTCTGTTCACCATTTTCGAAACTAATATAGACTCCCTTAGATGAGAAGATGAGAAGAAGATTTTGCTGTTTAAACAGATCTGATCTTGATCTTGCTTAGACCCGCTCTGATACCATGTTAGTTTTAAGATCAGAAATGAAATAAACAGAAATACAGAATTATGAATAATAAGACACAGCAAATACCCTGGGGAAACCCTCCTTCTTGAGGGAGAAAAAACCCAGCCACAAATATATCACTTATATATTGATTGAAGAAGCAGAAATCTGTTTTACAACTTGGCCAATCACAAGGCCGATTAGAAGCTATGAAGGAAGCACCTCTCCTAGGTGCGATTATACAAATGGATATGATATATCCTTAATCACAATCTGCTTGATGATTAAATAACAGTCTGCTGCAAAAGTGACGAACTCCTTCAAGGGCACGAACTTGTCTTCAATAAAATCAATGAAATGAAATGAGAGGAAGATGCCTTGAATAAATACACAAGAGGTGACTCTTCATGAATGGTCGGCCTCTTACAAGAGGGAGGACTTTTACAAGGGGGGTGTCCTTTTATAAAATAAAATATAATTAATATTTTGAAATGAAGCGCCTCTTCATTTAAGTCGATCTCAAATAAACAAGTAGCTGCACTTTATTTATTTGATCGATTATTTAATGCTCAAAGTCGGGTGAAGGATAAACCCACCCCTATAACATCAACATTATTTACCCCTCTTCCATTTTCCGATGTTTCATATTGCTGAACCTGACATTCTTACACTATAAGCTTGCTGATTTGGAGATCCTTCGAACCCTAGATCTAGGATTTTGCATTAGTTTGCATTGCATCTCATTTAGGGTTTTCAAAATTGCATTAGTTTGTATTTCATTTAGGGTTTTAAAATTGCATTTTGCATCCCTTAAAATCTCAAAAATTCAAAAATTTGCATACATATTGAATTCACTTTACATAGTAGTCTGCATATTAGTGTTTTTCAATCATTTACATCAGAAAATTCAAACAAAATTGCATCTAGAAAGTTGTCATTTTGCTTGTTTGTCATCAAATTGCACTTGCATTTCATCATAAATTTCTGGAAATCTGTCGAATAAACAATTTTATCAAAACATAAATTGCACTACCCAAAGCCAACAACCAATTAAAACATAGTTGGATAACCAATTTTATCAAAACATAATAAACATTTACACCGCCTACATCATCCTTCCTCCCCAAACAAAAGTCATCTTCCAAACAACATGTAAACATCATGTAACGACTTGCCAATTGATGACAATAATGTAGAAAAGGACCTGTAAACAAACTTGGAAGTGTAATTTGCAAACTAAAACATGGAGTGTACTTGGCAAATCAAATGAGTGCAATGGAGATTTGGGGAAAACGCCCCCAGCAGGGTCAAGGGGCGAAGCCCCCAACGAGGTCAAGGGGCAACAGCCTTTGTGGGGGTCAAGGAAAATGCCCCTAATGGGGTCGAGGGGTAGCGTCCCTAGCGAGGTCCAAGGAAGGATGTTTGATGGCGACAATGTTGATAAAGCCAAAAAGCAGATATTTTGGAGTGTTTAACCAATGTATGATGGTTACCAAGGAAGGACATTGTCATATGATGGTTGATGGTCGTAAGACATCAACCACCAAAACCCCACAATTTTCAATTTTTGGTCATACAATGTGGATACAGAGTGATTGTCACTAAAGGAAGGGTGCACCATTGCTGGCAAGAGAGGGTCGTACGATGCAAGATGTTGTTAGGAGCTTTTGTGTATGTCATATGTTGTACCCAATCCGTACGATAGGACTATTGATAAGTTCTATGATGGAATTGCAAGGAAGCCATATGATGTACGATGGAATTTTGGCAATGATCGACATTATATTGTGAGAAAAGTTGGCACGTCGTACGGTGAGAATTGATTGCAAGCCCATGTCATGTGGGGAGGATGATGTCGTACGATGGAGAGGTGTGGTCGTACAATGGGAGGATGCCTTAGTTGTATGAGGAAAAATTTGGATACTAGTCATACTATAATTGAATGTCCAAGTTGTACGATGAAGGGTGAAGGTCGTACATTGAATGATGTAAGTTGTATGTTGAATGGTGCAGGCCATACGTCGAATAATATAAGTCATACATTGAATGGTGTAAGTCGTACATTGGATGGTGTAAGTCATCCTCTCCAAACTCATCATATGTTGCACCTAGCCATCTGAGACTTGGATATGGATGCAGTATGGTGTGATAGTGATTTGTTCATTCAGTGGAAACATTACACCCTCGCCATGCTCTGTAACTTGAAATAGTTTGTACGATGAATGAATGTCGTTTGCTAACCCTTATGAATGGTCGTATGGGGTAATTAGAAGTGGATCGTACAACGTGAGCAAGAAGTGAATGTTGTATGGTGAATGAACCTCCTACCATGGACCTCCATACGATTTGCACACAAAGTTTCCTATCGGGCCATAAGGTGTACTCGAGGAGTTTGCCAACTAAGAGAAACCATACAACATGCACAAAATAGGGATGTCGTACGATTTGTTTTGTTTTGTTTGTCAAGTAAAGACGTACTTTATACTGTCGTACAATGAGTTTTGTTCCGTTCATTAAAATTATTCGTACTTTATGTTGTCATACCATGTGGAGGAACTAAGGGAACAATCATGCGACATGAGAGGACCTTTTAATGTAGTTGGGATTTACAGTCAAGCTTTCTAATATAGTTGAGCCTTTTATGTAGTCAAGCTTTTTAATATACTTGAAGACGTACAGTTAGGAATTTTGCATTCTTCTACAAAGTTGGATACCTCTGCAACAACTGTTGTCTTTTTCCAACCATGGACTATGTCTGGCACATATAACTTGTCCAACTTTTCAAAATCACTTTTCATCGAATGCTCTTCACTAAGAGTTGTGACTTCAAGAAAATTACAACTTGACAGAAAAACCTCATAGTCCTCCATTTGTTAATGAAATAGGCCTTGGGGAGAATTTGTTTCATCCTCCAAGCATGATTGTAATTCCAGAATCCCTTTGTCATTAGGATCTATCGGACCTCAATCATGCTCCTTTGTGCATTCTTTCTTCAGAGTTCAAATCTGACAAATTGAAGGAAGCCGCTTCCTCACTTACGGCTTGGTTCTTTAAATCGATTACATATTTCCAACCCTTGTTCTCAATGGTGATTGTATTCTTTTTCCAATTGTGATCGACTTCCATTGCCACCAACCAACCTCAACCTAACAATGCATCGTACGCTTTCTTCCTTAATGAAATAATCACAAAGTTAAAAAAAAAAATGCTTGGGTTCAAATAATTATCTTTTGTCCCATTAATACCTTGTTGATCTACACCCATCAGTTGAAAAGTTGGTGGCCAAATGGTCGACTTGTCAAGACTTCTCCAAGTGTCTTTTGGAAGTACATTCACACCAGACCTGCCATCAACAATTGTATTGGTGAGATTCCTTCCAAGGATCTCCATATTCACCATCGCTAGTCTCTTTGTTGAGTTAACTGCCAGTAACATTGGATCAATCACTTGGTCACCCGACAGCAAAGGTTCAGTTATTGGGTCTTCATTCTCACCAAATTCTAATTGTGTCGTAGCATGCACCATCTCATTCTCCCTCGATACAATAGCATTTTGAATTTCAAGAATACATTATAACTGTGCTACCTGAGGATCCGTCCCTATCCTAAGAACATTTCGGGGACACGGGGACAACCAGGGGACGTCCCCTAGGCATCCCCGATCTACCTTATTTAGCCAGAAACGTCCTGAAAAATGGAGGACGACGCTGCCTAGGACATCCCCCGACCATCCCCCAGACAATTGGACATCCCCAATGCTAGGCAACCATTTTTTTTTTTAAAAAAACTCACTTAACTTTAAAAAAAGATATTTTCTTTATGTTTTTTCATATGGCCATAAATTTGTCATGCAGATCATGTTTGTGTGAATAAACAGTCTCATGATTGATACATGGTGTTCTTCAAAATCTTAACAAGATGTTCTGCTGGCATCAGGTTTAATGATGTTTTTTTATGAGGTTCTCTGAAAGGCATGTTATGTTGTCATATTTATTAATGGCCATGTCTATGGGCATGATAACCTAACTTGGGACTCAAACATTTTTGTTTAATCCTATTGTTAAGTTGGTGGGCTGGTTTGATCAATAAACAGCTACAGCGTTCATACGTGGTCAATATCATTGAACCAAGTTTTCATATGGACAATAACTTCTTTTGATATAGCAGACTTTTGTTGTTCTACTATTTCTATCTTTGAATATACCATAAAGCTCTGTTTCAATTACTGAAAAATTCAGGATTTAATGAAAATTTTCTTGACAATGTAAGCTCATTAAAACTGCATTTGACAAACAACCTTTTAATTGTTAGAATATAAACCACAAAATTCTCCAATTTTGTTACTGTATAATTGAGGATTTTTCAAAATGCTTTTTGGGTGGTTACAGTTCTGCCTATCCAATACATTACTAGACAGCTATTCTAAGAAAAGTATGGTCTTATAACAGCTTAAGATAGTTGGGCGACTGTTGAAGTATTTCACTTGATACATTGTTGTCAATGTTTAATATCACTGGGACCATGTATTGCAGATTGTTGTGCTCTTTGGTTCTTGAAAGGCCAGTTTGTATAATAGTTCTAAGTTTCCAGGTTGAACAGATAGAATTTCATTTGGTAGATGTTCAAGGTCACTGACAGGTGTTGGAATAGCATCATAGAAGTCATTATTGGAGAGTTTTAAAGCATTCAATTCCATTTTGTTATAAGTTTATAACTTGTATGTTATTTTTTAATATCGCATGCATATTGACAATGAATTTTGAATTCTGAATGCACATTGAGTATTGACAATGAATTCTAAACACAAATCTTACATGTTAAGGTTCTATAATGTATATATGCATGCTTTATCCATGTTTTCATATGGATCTTTAAAATTTCCCTATATATTTTAAACTCCCTATATTTTATATAGTCGTCCCATTTGTCATCCCCAAAATTGGCTTGAAAAATCGACTTGGGGACGCATCTCGCCGTCCCTTGTCGTCCCCATCCCAGAAACTCGGGGTAACATTGCTTTATAATAAATCCACTACTTTAACTGGTACAGTAATTTGAAGTATTTGCTCTGTAATAATTGTTTTGGATTGTAATTGATTTGTTACCATACTAGCATTTGCATTTGAGTGGCATCATTTGTTATCCATAACATTCTGCACTTTGTGTTCGTTGCTTCACGAAGCCTTCGTTTTTTGTACATGGGCTTGAGTACTATTGCACCCAAAATAATTTTTTGCTTCAATAAGGCATTTTGATCAAAATGGTCTAAATCATGTAAAATTGTTGTCAAAAGCCAATTTTAGGTCAAACAAAACATGGGCTTTTTGTGGGTTCATTGTCAATAGGATACTTGCACAATTCTAAAAATTTGAAAATTAGGGTTTCAAACCCCTATTTTTAGGTAAACCCTAAAAAATAAGACCTTTCTAGAAATAATTGAAAATGATTTTGATGGGATAATTTGACTTCATGATCACACTAGTCAAGTCAAAATCACCAAAAAGTTTGTTTTTACTCTGGTGGGTGTATTTCATTTTTTCACGAAGAAAGATAGGACCTCTAAGGCCATTAATGGCAAAATGGCCAGTACCAAGTGTCGAGATCCAAGCCTCAAAAGCTTCAAGGAAGAATCCATGGCGGAAAATGTTTGAAAAGATGCTTCACGATGGAGGGGATTTTCAAAGGTTGAAAATGCTAAAAATATTCTAAGTCTGGAAGATGCACACCTTACTACAAGGAAGATGCTACGCAGTCGATGCCTTGGTGAATTTTTCAAGCACCCGTACACACAACATGGTGAAAGCAATTGCTACGGTGAACACGTTCACGTCATCGACAACGACGATCAAACCAATCAAGCTACACAACGAACAAGAAGCGCGAAGAGGTTAGAACCTTCAAGAAAATGATGAAGTTACAGCCAAAAGCGCCTTTGTTGGCCAAGGGCACCCATGAGTTCAAAAGGTCAAATGCAATTATCAAGTTTTGCCAAGATAGTCATCTCCTTCAGAATTTTGTTGGCTTTCCAACGCATCGTCAAGCAAGTTCACCTGATTCATCGATCATCGGCAAACAGAGGCGGAGATAGAAGATGCTGAGAGCGAAAGTCATTAAAGTCAGCAATCAAACAAGGGAAAAAGTGCCCCTATAGCTCAAGGGCACCCAAGAATAAGACTATCCAAATGTCAATTTTTGAGTAGGTTATCTCCAGGAGATCTCCTCGACGTCAGCTTAGCTTTGCAAAGAACCTGTTTGCCAATCCACGAGACATATCAAACAACGATGGTTGTTGATCGTTCAAGCACGCAAAACGGAGGATGAATCAGTAGACATCAAGGCAAAAGCGCCCCTACTGAGTGGTGCCCATCATTTTGAGTCACCTGTTGTGGTTTTTAGCAACTACATTCTCCAAGGCATCTACTCAGCATCCTTTCAGCTTCACGATCAATCCAGTTGCAAGCTCACAGAACCTGTCAAGCACTCACAAACAAAGAATTGGCTAAGCATTGAAGAAAATGCACCTTCCTAGAAATAGGCACCCAACTTTTTGGGCAATCAAGTGCAGTCTTCAAGCTTCGTAACTTCCAGGAAGTCCTTCGTCTTGATCAATCTCCATGATGATACCATCAACCAATTCAACAGAACAATCAAACATCCGACGACGAAGATCAAACTAGAGTTGTTCGTGAAAGGTTGCAAAGCGAAAATTTGCAGCACAAAAGGTCAAAGGCACCCCTACAGGCCAGGGGCGCCCAAACTTTTGAGACCTCTAAATCAACCTTCAGAACATGCAATGCCAATCATCTTTTTCAAAACTGAACTGGTTATCCATTCCATATCTCAACACATTCACAAGAACCGTCAGTCATCGGTGATCGCAAATCAAAGCACGAAGGGTCAAACTAGAGGAATTGAAAAGCATCCAAGATACTAACTAAGTCTAGCAAAAAATGCACCCTTTTGGGAAAAGGCACCCAAGAAATTGAGGCACCAGATTCAGGTTTTAAGGCTTGCAGCTCCCAAGGATGTCTCTTCAAAGTTGATCCAACTCTATAGTGAGTATGTCAGCAAGTCTTCAAAATCAATCAAGCAACCGGAATTAGGGATCAAACAGAGGCACTTCGTCACTGAAAAAGATGAGAATTTTCAAAATTTCTCTAACTCTCCAACTTGGACACCTAAAGTCAAAATAGGCCCAATTGACTTGAGCTAAGATATTTTGAAAGCTTCTTCAATCCCAAACGTCCCAAATCATGTGGAGAAGTTTCAGTTAACTACAAATCGCGGGGGTGATTCCCTCAATCAATATATGGACGCCCTAACTAGTGCTTGCAACTCCAAATCACTATTTATCAAAGCCTAGGCATCCATTCTTCATTATTTCTTTGCAGGTTGAAGCTCAAACACAAATATTTTTCTCTCTAGAGCCATTTGAAGATCCGACATAAGCCATTCTCAGCATTCTTCGTATTTTCAAGAACAAAGTTGCATAGAGGAGCAGTTTTTCAAAGTTTACATCTCTGGGCGTGATTTTCTTGAAGATTTAGGGAGGCAGTTCATAAAATCTAACTTCTCCCCCTCAAATTTCTTCTAGCTTCTCACCCTCATATTTCTTCTATTCTAGTCTTAGATCTTCTTGCATGTCCACGCAAACAACAGTTATTCACAAATCTGGCCTTTCGGGTATGGTTAGCACAACAGATTCAACAAAACCCACGTGACAAATTCTTCCAGAGAAAGTAGCCTCACTACCCCGTTTTAAGGGTTTCAGGAAAAAGTCACCATTTCAAAAATCTGACAAATTGGGTTTGTTTGGCTTTGAAGCACCTATAATACCCATGTGTTAGATTTTTCCAAGAAAAATAAGCATTTGTTGCCTCTAAAACCTCTGCCCCGAAGGGTTCTTGCATGTACAAGGAAAAGTAACTTTTTAGAATTTCTGACGTTCTGGGTTCATTCAAAAAATTATTCCCAAGAAAACCCACGTCTTACAAATTTTCATAAAAATTACCCCTCAATGAGGCTATTTTTAGCCATTGCTAAAAAAGTTGTCCGAACAGTATCGTGTGCATAGTCAATCTTCAAGGTTTTCAAAATGCAATTTTCTTACTACATGATTTCCTGAAATCCGCTGACACTAATTTATGGCAAACACAACTAGTGGTTGATTTGGACAAAATTGACAGAAGTAGATACTCAAAAGACCACACAATTTCATACCTCGTACATCTGCTAGCCTTTCAAGGCTAGTTTAGAGGGTTGAATACCGTTGGAATTTTGGGTGTGCAGCAAGATCAGAAGTATTTCTCACAGCTAGAGTGTTCATAGTCGAACTTCGTGGTTTCATCATACAACACTCTTCCATTGAAAAAAATCACGAGAAGTGTCAAAAGCGTAAAACTGCAGAAGGAGCAAAGGTCATCACTCCGGTTACAAAGCCGCCAAAGTTACCAGGCAGTAAACTGACAGTTGAGGCATGAGACAATCTCCAAATAATGAGACAGCTATCAACTGGTTGGAGGAGATGATCACTCGAATTAATGAGGTGTAAACTCTCAATTAGGACGTCCTATCTCTCCAAAAAAGCATTTAAGACAAACAGTTAACTTGATGCCTCTTTCCAAGTTAACTCAATGTCCCACTAATTGTGCATGTCTATTTTTGGAGACACTTTTGTATATTGGAGTTATATTTTAGTTTAGAATCAGTTAACTGAAATAGACTTTCCAGATAACTGTTAGGTTACCTACTTTTAGACATAGGAATAAATCTTGCACATTGGTAAGAATTCATTGTTAACTCAAGGAGACTTTAGGGTTACTCCTTTGAGCTTCTATAAATAAGAGCCTTTGCTCATTATTTTGTAGCTTTACTTCACAGCAGCAAAACTTTGAGCTCAAAATCCTTCGACTTTGTTTGCTTAGTATATATGTTCTTGAATCGTATTTATTATAGCTAAACGTTGAGCACAGCTTGTGTTCTTGTTATTCAGATAGGTGCGTTCAATCTATGCTCATGTGTTATTGGTTGATTGCTTGTTGTGTGATTGTCTCTTTCCTGCAAATTGTTGTCCCAAAGTGTAATCTTTGATCGAAGTTGAGATAATAAATCAGGAGAGCCACGTGCCTTTGATCCAAAATTCTCAAGATCTTTCATGTATGTTGTTCCAAATAATATTTCTTTCAATCTACACCTCGGAAAGAGCACCTCACCTCCTTGGGAATTTAGAGAGTAAGATTATCGTTATATGTTGTTTCTAGTAGTCTACATTTCAGCCTACACCTCGGAAAGAGCACTGCGCCTCCTTGGGAATCCTAAGATCTAGCCTACCATTTGATGATTACTTACATGAACTCTACTTCGGTGTAAATCTGGAAGTTCAGAGCCTTCGGATGCATTCTGAGAGATAGTTCGTCTAAGTGATCAAACCATTCCCAATTTGCTCCTAGATTCTCTTGCTCTATTTTTCTTGAGGAGATAGGATAGATTAAAAGTTAGCCTAGTTGTAGTTAAGATCTACAGAAACCAGAGAAAAACCTTAGCTGCAACGCATTGTGTTTTATAACCTTGTGCTTTATCGTTGAGTAAAAAGATAGGAACTTACTTTAAATTACTTTTTACGCAACCATCAGCAAAAGAGGGAGCTTCCCCTCCTAATTTGAAGAGTAGTTAATACTATGCATAGCTGTCTATTTCCCATAAGCACTCCAGAGGTGCTAATTGAAACGCCAACAAGTACGTAGCCTTCTTTGCTTGGGTGCGAGTAACGGCCAATACTTCATTATGCCTTACATCAATCATGTTGACACTAGCCTTTTGCTTCAGACATCTAATGTCTTCGTGGTTTCCAGGTCCACATCATTTGCACAATAATTGCACTTTGTCTTGCTTGTTCTGGCAATCTCTCGCAAAGTGTCCCCATTCGCTACATTGTCAACATTGTATGATATGGCATCCTTTGAGGTCATACTGTATTTGGCTTCATCCTCTTTGATTTTGATAACTTCCTAGAGATGCATTCTATGGCTTTGATGGAGTGGAATCCTCTCCTTACGTAAAGAGTACTTGTGTACTCCTAGTCTTCAAATTGTATGGGCACTCCTTTATTGAATGACCCATAACCTGGCAAATCTCACAAAACATCTTTCTAGGACAGTTAACTTTTGTGTGCCCCTCAATTTTGCACTCAATACACCATAGTTCATTAGTTTCTTTGTTGGTTTCTTTCTTCGCCTTCAATTCTTTCATCATTTGAGGCTTGTCCTTCGAAGTGCTTGTATTGTTGTTGATTCATCATCGCTATTGTCATTCGCACTTCCATCTTCTTCTATGTTGCTTTTACTATGCAAGGACATTTTATTTTCACTTTATATGTCCATTGCATGATTGTAGGCTTATGAATAGGAAGAGGGTGGTACCACCTTTAATTTTTTTTCTTAATGACAAAAGTAGACCTTCAATAAATCATCTTTTCTTAAGACAGTCGGCTATTTTTGTTTCTAACTTTACAAGCAATTCTTGAAGTCTACGATTATAAGCTCGTACATTTTCATGCTTACCTTGTTTTGTATTGTAAATTTCTGCTACTATTTCATTATCATCACGAATCAATTTAAACTCTTCTTCAAAGGCCTTCTTTAATCTCTCACATGTATTTCGAGAGGCTTGATCAATTTTTGTATCCCAGTCAATCCCTAGTCAATCCCTACACCTCGCAAGGTGGCTGGAAAAGATCATAGCCAAATTGCTTTATCATCTTGCCCATTTGCCATTCAAATTGTTTCACAAGTCATAAAGTGTTGTAGAGGATCCTCCAATCCATTGCCTATAAACTTAAGCAACTTTTTCTTTTCTTCGCTAGGGCTTACCATGATTTTTTTTATGCAAACTTGGCGCTTAGGAATTTGCTTGCTAGAGATTTTTGATTCAAACGTTCAAGTGCTTGTCTCACATTCTTGGCTAGATAGGAATCCTCAATTCTTCCCTCGACTTCAGCTTTCCACGCACTTGTTTCACCTTCAAATTTTCTTTTATACACCCTTGGCTCAACTTCTTCTCCTTCGCTTGACAACCTTTCAATGCCCTAAAGGCTACTCTCGTACAATTCTATGAAGGAATGTGACTTCATCTCCCAACCTCCCTTGTCTAGAGAATGTTGTCTTGACTTTTCAACTTGATTGTGTTCTCAAAAAGGGCTCTAACTTGGGAATCGTACGAATGTATTTTTCTCAAATGTTTCTCTGATTCTCGTAATCTTCTCCTTCATTCCCTTTGCTCAATGATCCTTAAAGATCGCCTAATCTCTTGATCTTGACCACGTTGTAGTCTCTTCCCGCCTTTATTGAGGTCTAAGGGCATGAATCTCTCAAATCTGACCCGATTTCTTTAAGGCAACGACACCAAATGTTTACTACTCTATCTGATAAAATAGATACATGAATTAATAATAGAGATGACATTGCATACCAGATACATGAGTAAAATATATCTTTATTCACACATGAAATTATTACAGAAGAAGACCAAAGATGGTCAACCAAAGGTCAAAGTCAATCCGACTAGATCATACTACTTTCCTTGATGATACACAATCTATTTAAAAGACCCTACGATTGTCAAGAAGAACACAACCATCAACCAACCAACGCTTATAACTACCCAAAGCTGACAAACAATTAATACATAGTTGAATAACCAATTTTATCAAAACATGATAGTAGACATTGTACACCAACTACACTTTCATTTAGATTACTATCATTTAGCCAAACTTAATTCAAAATCTATAACTCTAGCATATACATTGACATGAAACAATCATAACATAATGTCCTTGGGCTAACACAAAAGGGAACAATTTGTCCAAAGAGTGGTGGTGCCAAAAAAAATATGGAACTTGGTGCATGTGTATGGACTACAAAGCCTTGAACATCAAGAACGTAAATCCATTGCCACAAATTGATAGTCTCTTGGACCAATTGCAACATGCCAAGTATTTTATCAAGTTTGATCTTAAATATAGATATCACCAAGTTCAAATCAAGATGCATACAAAATAGCATTCAAGACAAGACAAGGGCTATATGATTGACTTGTACTTCCATTTGATTTCTACAATGCACAAACAACATTCATGAGATTGATGAATGAGGCACTAAGACCAATTGTTCTCTTATGTTATAGTTTAAGTGAATGATATCTCGATTTTCAACAAGACTTTTGCAAAACACTTGTTGCACCTCAAACACATCTTGCAAGTTTTATAATGTCATATACATATTTATATTTTAGGTCTAGACCTTATAGTTAGTGCCTTATAAATGTTATCCAAGACCTATGTTACCGAGTTTGGTAGAAACAACAAATTGGGTAAATACAATTTGACCCTAGGTATGGAGCCAAAATAGGCTTGGATTTGCCTAGGGTCCAGCCCATGCATTCTCTGTGGATTTTGTTATTTTGTGTTTGTGTCATCTGATTTTTTGTCATGTTTGTGCCCCGATTTGCTTGTCATGGTATGGCCACAATCAAATAGCAAATCACTCGCCTTTTCAAAAAAATCACTGATTTTGTTTATAAAATCTTCTCAATCAATTATTGAATTTCATTTTTTAGTCACATACTTTGATGCATTTTAAATATTTGGCAGAGAAGTAGTGGAAGGGGATGGAGAGCACGGGCATCTCATAATATTTCATATTTTTAAGAAGTCTCGTTTTTATTTTTTAATTCATTAAAAAAAAATGAATCATAAGTATTTTTATTTTTTAATTCGTTAAAAAGAAATGAATCATAAGTATTTTTATTTTTTTGCATATTAGGAATATCTTTTATATATTTGCAAATTATAAATGTTTATATATTTTGTAATTATATATATATATATATACACACACACACACATACCTAGGGGAAAAATTTCAGGCGAACCCTGAACCTATACCAATTCCCATACCAAGACATTCAATGTGATCCCCTAATAAATATTATGCTCTAATATCATGTAAGTCTTTGTTATCATGCCCTATGTAGACATCTGGCAACTTCAGCAAATCTACACGTGGTCAATTCTGGCCATGTAACAAAACATCAATCGTTAAGAAACACAACCAATGGGCAATTGGAAGGTTAACAATTCAAGTTGAGCCACTACATTATTGTTTCTTGTTTGTAGTTGTACATTTGTTCTATATATTCACACATCTCTCACATTGGGGAAGAGAACAGATATTGTACATGCATAGGCAACCAGGTTGATGTTTTACCCCATTCTAGTCACAAGAATCTTCATTCCTTGCCGCAAAGTTGTGAACATCCATTGTAACCTAACTATTTCTGTTTCTGAATAGAAGTAGCATGCATTTACTATAGATTTCTGCTCCAATTGTGTTTTTGGTTTACTGTCTTTTGTTGATTGTCCACCAGCTAAGTTATCGGATGTGTACCCGGAGGCCTTGAACCCGGTTCGGGGTTCTCGAACCCGATACGGGTTCGCCTGCAGGTATGCCCTGGGTACGCACCCTGTGCGTACCCAGCGCGAACCCGGGAGAACCCATAGGCCTGGGCACGCACCCTGTGCGTACCCAAGGCGCATCCAGCTATTTGGTGCGCGGACCCGAAGGTACCAAGCATGTACCTGGGCGTACCTCGAAGAACCCACGGCCCAAAACTTATAAAAGCATTTTTTTTTTAATTATTATTATTAATATGAGGTGCACCATGGAGTTTTGTATGGTTTCAAAAGCCTTAGATTGGTGCTAGCGGCGGGGGCGCTACCCCTCGACCCTGCCCTGTACCACGACAGGGAGCGCGCCAAGAGCGCTACCACCGGACCCCACGAGGGGCGCTGCCCCCAGACCCCCGCGAGGGGCGCTGCCCCTCGACCCCGCTGGGGGCGCTGCCCCCAGACCCCCACGAGGGGCACTGCCCCTCGACCCCATTGGAGACATTGCCCTCAAACTCCCATTGAATTTAATTGGTACTCTCCAAGTCCAAGTTTCCATAGTTTTCCTGCAAGTCTTCATCTATAATATCGCATTTAAGGCTTTTGAAACCATACAAAACTCCATGCCGCACCCCATTTTTATGGGAAAGAGGAAGATGTAAATTTGTAAAATATATTAATATAGTATTTACTTTCAGTTTTACATAAACAATTTTCTATTTTCATTTTGTTTAAGAATATCAACATCAACGCATTCCACATGAGGATGCCATTTTGTACCCAATTTGCTTTCAAATCAGTCAAATACAACTATCAATTGACATTTAATATTTATCTTTGGCATTTGGCATTGATCAATGATCAAGTATCATACTATGAAATGATTTAGTTTTACAATTCTGTATATTTCTCTTTTATTTTTTGTATATATAATATATATATATATATACACGTACCCATACGTACCCAAACCCCAAATTTTTTTTTCCACGTACCCACGTACCGGGTTCTCGTACCCGAACCCGAACCGGTAACTTAGTCCACCAGACCACCTGGGATTTGGATCAATTTTCCAGCAAATATAAGAGTTATATTTCTTTGCAGTTTTAAATCTTTTGTGTATTATCTAATTTCCTACCAAATTCATTTCAGTCATGGCATCCAGGCATTATCAGTTTACTCTCATAAGTACCATCGTCGGATTATAACAAGTATTGAAAAAACATGTAAATAGTACCTCTTCTTTCATCTTATCCTGGAAGGTAGATGGCAACATATTGGGGAACAGTTTTAAAAAAACTGGTAACAAGAACTCCATGAATGGCACTATAATAAATACTGCAACCGGTACAAGCCTGAAAATATCTGCTGTTGTTCTTGTTAGTTGCTGTCTCTCTCTTCGTGAAAGACTTTTTCCACCAGCAAGTTTTAAAAGTAACCTAGAGCATATCCTTATATCAGCCCAAAGAAGCTTAATTCCAATCCAATAATGTTGCAATGCTCCAATAAAGTCATCCTTCCACTGAAGAAGTTTTTTGGCCCAATCCTCCCTAATCAAAACATGGATGACGAATAATCAGCTAAAATGAAGAGTAAAATATTCTGTCAGGATATAAATCAAGTCTCAAACCAGATGTAAAAGTTTATGGTCCTAGTTAAATCTGAAAGGCTTGCCTGCTCATAGATGCAACAGCCCTTAGCGCGGGTCCAATTCCAAGCAATGAAGACCAAAACTTTGTTAAAAGACTCTGAGTTTTCCTGCGCGATTCCTGCACCTGCTTTGCCTTGGCTTTTGCTGTAGTAAGCCCTTCTACGGCCTGATCGCATTCTTCTGCCGACGGTTCCACCTTTTTTGGCTTTGGAGGCTGTTCTTTACTGTCGTCTTCCTGACTGTCTGGGGCGCGTTGGCTTACTGTTGCAGATGATGACGCATTTCGAGACAGAGATATCCATCTGATATCTGCATATGATCGAAACTGAGGCCTGTCATATTTTGCAAGAACGCCAAAAGGTGTTTGTTCTGTGAATCTTATAAGATGTTTTGCCAATGCAGGAGGCGAGTTTCTTTTATAGGCAAACCAGTTCTTTTCATTGTTAGTATTTTCTATTTGTGCATCAACAGGTAGCTGTGGAATTTTTCGACAGTTCGAAGACCATTCCGATAATGACGATGACGATTGTTTGACATAGGGATTGTGATCAGAAAGCAATCCGCCATCCTTCCCTAAAAGTTTTCTCACAATATTTCGGCGATGGATGCCAAGCTGTCTAGAGGCCATTGAAGACCCACCTTATCTAATTATTCCAAAAATGGCATTCAGGCAATAGGGCATCTCCGTATTTCTTTCTCTCACCTGAGATCATAACATAACCCTTCTCGTAATTAAACTGGGCATTATAAACATATTGACCGAACTCCGCTTCAGCCTGATACAATGATGAAGAAACAGTAACACCAAATTCAGTATAATAAATATGGTCAACTTCCCAAAATGCATGAAAGAATCCCTAGACTATACCACAATAAACCCGCAAAAGCAAGCTCAACTACCAAAAACAAGAGAAAATTACAAAAGCATGTGGGATGATATTCAACCTTGAAAATGGAAGTTTTACTCTATATAACATACAAACCTGGCTCTAACACTGCCAATTAATTTTTTTTCATTAAAAAAACTAAAACCCTGATTTCATTTATCACCATGCAGAATTTTCTCCTCAATCGCGATATGTAAAAAGCATATTATGGTCATTGAAGCGACTGTGAATCCAATTGCTATGCATCCATTAAATAGAGCAGAATGAGAGGTCTTAGTTGTAAAATACCTTGGCCAAAATAAATAGCCACTTTCAGTAACTCTGCAACGGGGACCTTTCGTCAATTTCTATTTAAGTCTACATTTGCGTTCCCATCTTCACCTCAACTGCAACTCTTCCTCTACCTTAAGGAGGAGGTCACTATCTAATATCACAGAAACTTGATTCCCTATTATAAGTGCTCAAAAATATATGTACTTAATCATCTGTTTTTCCGGTCAGAACAGCGCTGATTTTCAAAGGCTCCCGCAGGCAGTTTCAGTGACAAAATCGATTTCTATTTTTCACAAATGAAAGAAAACTACCTACTTCAACACGTGTTTATTTCTACGATGAGGTAGGAATATACCAAGTCTCGATTCCCCTATAAGACGTTTGATGGTTCAAATGTGTTTTCTCTCACAAGAATATTCAAACTCTATAAGCGGTTTCATGGAGAGCCTTTAGCATATATTTTTGTAGAGAGGAGGAAAATTTGTTATGGGATAAATTAGGATTTTTTTTTTAGAAAATAGAAAATTTAGTTTTTAACTTTTGTGTTTCTAGTGATTTTTTTTTGGGGGTGATGTAAATTATAGTCAAGAATTTATTGAAACTCTACGAACAATAATTCAATTAGAGAAACTTTAATTAAGTATATTAATTTCAAAACAAAACAACTGATTATTATTATGAGGTATCACCATTGACTCGTTATGTTATTGGAATGCATATTGACTATTGTATAAGACTTTAGAATTTCAACTTCAGACTAGAAACTATAAAAAAATCCTAGTTTATCAATGACTAGCGACACCACACAACTACAAGACCAAAATTGATATGAACGACACTCCTATAGACACGAACCACCTACGGCAACAAACAAAAACTTTCTTAGTGAAATCTCCAAGATTTTGACAGCTCAAAACCAAGAAATATTATGTGTCATTCCTTTCCAAAGCTAAATTGCCTTTATGCTACTCCATATGACAAAATTCTCTTTCACATTCGTTTTTCCCAACACTCAACAATCATCAATTTTTCCCCCAAAACCTGTGTGACTTTTTAAGAAAAATCAATCCACTCCTCACAAAAGCATTTTCTTGCACCTAATTCCCCACCTCCACCAAAATCAAAATGGATAAAGAAAAATTAAAT
The DNA here is from genome assembly GCA_007115665.2 of Sequoiadendron giganteum. Classification (NCBI taxonomy): domain Eukaryota; kingdom Viridiplantae; phylum Streptophyta; class Pinopsida; order Cupressales; family Cupressaceae; genus Sequoiadendron; species Sequoiadendron giganteum. Next base: position 385,114,638 of record CM021109.1, on the reverse strand, counting down.
TTCCTAATGTGCCTTCAAGTTGGGAGTCACCTTCCAAAATAGGTGAAGACTAGGAAATACACGATTGGAATTTCTAAAGGGATTTTCTGCCCAAAAATAGGATTGAAATAAAACGGTTATGCCCCTACATCAAGCGCCCTTAGTTGAAGAAAAATTCCATAAGTTCAAAACCTCATGAACTTTTAAGTGTTATGGGATTGGAATTCCCTCCTTGATCATTTATGATTTCTTCATCCAAGTTGCTTCTTCCATCATCGGGTTCTTCCATTTGGCCAAGTATTCCCTATATTCCTTTCTTCACATCTTCTTGGTGGTTTAAAAATTAATAATCGCTTCAAATTCTTCCTTTTCTTTCATAGGCAACTACTCCAACCACTCCTTTTGTTGTTCATCAATGATTTTTCCTAGATTATTTATATTTGATTCATGATGATAAATTGATAAATTTGTGACATTAAAGATTGGGGAAATGTTAATATCTTATGGAAGTTCAACCTCGTAAGCATTAGCTAAAAAAAAAATTAGGATCCTGCATGCTCCAATCTTCTTGTTATAAGTTCCTTGAGGAAACCTTTCCTTCTTCAAATATACTAGCACAAGTTCCCCAACCTAAAATTCTTGTTTTCTCCTTTTGTGATCAACATATTCCTTGTATTTCATTGCACTCTTTTCTAGATTCTTTCTAGCTTCTTGTTGCAACTGGTATATGTATTATGTAAAATCTTCAATTGTTGCACTTGTTTTTCCAATTTCAGCAGTGCTTCTTAGAGTATCTACCTCTAGTGGGTGATATTCATAAACAAATTAAAAAGGGGTCTTTGTTGTAATCTTGTTGATTGAATTATTATAAGTGAATTCATCTTGGGCCAGGACAAAATCCCATTGAGTAGGCCATTTCCCAGTTAAGCATCTTAGCAAATTTGCCGAACTTTTGTTTATCACTTTTGTTTGCCCATTCATTTGTGGATGATAGGTTGAACTAAAATTTAGCTTAGTATCTACCTTCCTCCACAATGTTCTCTAAAAGTGACTCACAAACTTAATATCATGATATGAGACTATGCTTTTTGGTAGACCATGGAGTCTCACTATTTCCTTAAAGAATAAATTAGCAATATGAAAAGCATCATTTGATTTTTTTGCAGGGAATAAAGTAAGCCATTTTGGAAAACAATCAACTGCAACAAAGATGGAAACATTACCTCTACGAGTTCTTGGTAACCCAAGAACAAAATTTGATCTTATTTCTTCCCATGGCCTTTCAAGAATAGGTAAAGGCTAATATGATCTGGTATTCTAACTTCTTCCTTTGGCAAGTTGGTAGACCCAACATTGTTGAACCAGGTTTTGAACATCTTTTCTCATTATTGGCCAATAATAATGTTCCTTTATTTGTGTCAAGGTTTTGTCTACACCAGAATGACTAGCCAAACCCCTACTATGTTTTTCTCTTATTAAATTTACTCACATGGATCTTCGTGGTATGCACACACATTTGCCTTTGAAAAGAAAAACCCTCTTGAACAAAATAATCCAACCACGAGGTTCCATCTTGATCCATTATTTTTTTTACATGTGGCCCAAGCCTCTTAAAATTTGCATCTTCCTCATATAGCTCTTTGATTGCTTCAAATCCGATAATTTCAAATTTCATTTCAATCAACAAGAAATTTATTCTACTCAAAGCATTTTCTACTTGATTAGTGTTTTCACTCTCATGTTTTAATACAAAAGAATAAATTTGTAAAAATTTAGCCTATTTCATGTGCCTTTGAATGAGCTTACATTAGTTGTTAATGTATTGTTGAGCATGATCATTAGTGTATAGGACAAACTCCTTAGCAAGCAAATAGTGAGTGAGTAAGATTTATGGATAAATTGTGTGTCAATTTTTTACATCAACATTTTGAATCATACTCCATGATCCATCATCAAGATGAAAAGAAGAATAATAGAGAAATGAAAATAAGATAGCAGACTTGGAAAGAAAAAGGGAAGGAGGGAAAGAAGGGGTGGGAGGCACAAAATCCCAAAAAATGAAAAGTCAAAGGTGAACTAAATTCAACAAAAAAGTACAATAATTAAATGAAAAAACTAAAGCAAGACACCACAAATCAAACACAATAAATCGAACTCTGAAATAAGGCAATAAACAAAGGAGGATAGAAACAATAAAATAGAAGAAGAATAAAAAACTAAAGAAATATAACAAGAGAAAATAGAAAGAAACAAAAATATTAAAATAACTAGGGATGATGAAAAAACTAATTAATATAATCTAGAAGAGAAACAAAAGACATAACACAAGAATATTAAAACAAACAAAGAAAAAATATTGAATAATGACATAAAATTCTTGATCATAATTTGAATTTTTCTTTTTGTATTCATTTAGATTTTCAATGAAGTACGCAATGGGTATTCCCTCTTGGCTTAGGACCCCTCCAATATTTTTGTTTCTTACATCACAATCTACCTAAAACCTTGTTAAAGTCCAGTAAGGATAATATAGGTTGGGATGTCACCTTTTCCTTGAGAAGCCAAAATTTCCCTTCTACTACTACTATCCATTTAAAATCAATTATTTTTCCTTTCATAGTTTCAGTAATAAGGCCACAAATAATAATGAAATTTATAAATTTCCTATAAAAACTAGTTAAGCCATAAAAACTCCTTGAGCTTCAAATGTGCTTCTAGGTGATGACCACTCTACAATGGATCTAACCTTTTCAAGGTCCATTTCTAGTCCTTCACAAGAGATCACAAAGCCTAAATATGTCACCTCCTCCTTCATAAAACTATATATCTTCAAGTTAATCAACAACTTGTCTTCCTTTAACATTTCTAAAACCAACTATAAGTGTTTTATATGATCTTCTCTTGTTTTACTAAAACTCAAAATATCATCAAGATAAATGATCACAAACTTACCAAGGTATGGCTTTAGCACTTCATTCACCACACTCATAAATGTATTTGATGCATTGGTTAGCCCAAATGGCATGATCAACCACTCATACAATCCATCTTTGTTCTTCAATGTTGTTTTCCATTCATCACCTTCTCTTATTCCAATCTAATGGTAGCCACTTTTCAAATCGATCTTCATGAAATACCTTGCTCCACTCATACAATCCATTAGATCATCTCTTTGTTGCAATGGAAACCTATATTTGTTTGTGATTTTATTTATGGATCGATAATATTTTCACATTCACCATTCTTTTCTCTTTTTTGTTGCTAACATTGTTAGAACAATGCATAGCCTCATGCTTTCCTTGATCAACCCTTTTTTTAATAATTCCTAAAATTATCTTTTTACTTATTTGTTTTCTTATAGGGTCATCATATATGTAGCCTTATTAGGTAAACTTGCTCTATGAATTAGAATTATATATATGATGAATACTACTTCTCATTGGAGGAAGGCCTTTTGGAAATTCATATGACATGATTTTGGAATATTATTCAAGTAATTTTTGAACTTCTATAGGAATTTCTTCTTCCTTTTATGTTTTTGCCCCCTTCCCTACAAACTTAGGAATGACAATAAAGCATACCTTTTTATTCTTTACTTCATTCAAAAATTACTTTCCTAAAATAGGACATATATTTTGTCCCTTGCTTGCTTCTTCCTCTCTATCCTTTAGTGGTTGTAAGATATAATCCTTACCATCCTTTATGATGGTATAAGTGTTCTTCTCGCCATCATGAATAGATTTCCTATCATATTGCCATGATCTTCTAAGTAAAATGTGGCAATCATCCATAAGCATTATATCACATAGGATTTTATCTTGATGAGTTCCAATATGAAAATTAACTAAATATTGTTCGTTTACCATTAATTGATGCTCTTTTTATGACCATGGCAACTTGTAGGGCCTTGGATGTTTGAATATTTGTAACCTCAATTTTTCCACCATCTCTATAGATACCAAATTATTATTACTTCCATAGTCTACCACAATTTTGTAACATTTACCTTCATACTTACAAATATTTCTAAACAAATTTCTTCTTTGTGTTGGTTCAAGTTCTTCCTTCTTTGTTTTCATCAATATTCTTTTTAACACGAGAGCTTCTCCATGTTTAGGTTCTACTATATATTGCAATGGTGATCCTTCATCAGCTTCAAGAACATGGTTACTTCCATAATAAAATGATTCTTGAGGACACTCATAAATCCTATGACCTTCCTCCCCACACCAATAACAAGTGAAACTCTTTCCTTTTCCTCTGAAGGTACTTCCTCTACCTCTAGTATCTTGAGCATGTCCTTCATTGTGAGAAGTGCTTGAATATCTTTCATTTATTATATTGTCTTTTGTCTTCAACAAATCGACCCCTTCCCCCTGATAATCTTCCTCTTCCTTTGGAGCTATCTAATTGTCTTATAGATAATTTATCTTTTTCCCTTAAGGCACATTGATAAGCTTCTTCTATACTTTTAAAGTTCAAAAAAATAATTTCATCTTGTATATTTACTCGTAGTTTACATACCATTCTATCCTTTTTTATCATCTTCCATATGTCCAACTCTTACATTGAGTTTATAAAACTCCTTAGTATACTCCTTTACATCTAATTTCATCTATCTCAATTTTTATAGTTTCTTGAATAAGCTCACCCGATAATGCGAAGGAAAGAATTTGGCCTTTAGTTTTGATACTATATTATTCCAACTTTTAATTTTTTCCTTCGCTTTCCTATTCCTTTCAGTCTTTACATAGTCCCACCATAAGGTTGCATGGCCCTTCAACCTAGTGCAGGAAATTTTTACCTTCTTGAATTCTTTTATTGACTCATAATCAAAATATCTTTCTATATTTGTAATTCATTCTATGAGTTCCTCGCTATTCAAGCTCCCATTGTAATAGGGTGTATCTAACTTACATGTATTCCCAATATTTATCATGGCTTTGTAAATCTGGTCTCGACAACATCCTCCACTTCTTCTTCATGTCCTTGATCTCCTTGACTCACTTCTCCCTCTTCATCACTCACATCTTCAAGATGAACTCCTCTCCTTTGGGTCGTCTCTATTGCAACTAATCTCATTGGGATCTCCCTCATTCTTTGAGCTAACTTTATAGTTCTAGATGCTTCAACTCTTTCATGTCATCTACCAATTCCCCACTTAAAGTCCATTTCTATCCACTATCTTTTCAAAAACTTAGCAGAACTTCCCAACCCGAGGAAAGAAACCTTTGCTCTAATACCACTTTTGATGTAGACCAGATTCAAGAATTCATTGAAAGGTGATTTGCTCAAGCATCCTACAAACAAGAATTTAACTAGAGAAATTTAAACCGAGCATATTAATTTCAAACAAAAAAAGATTATTATTACTAGGTATTACCATTACATATTCACTTGACTTGGTGTGTTATTATCATACATATTGACTATCACACAAGACTTGAGAATTCCAATTTTAGACTACATACTACACAACAATAAAAAAGAAAACTAGCTTATTAATTACCAGTGACTACCACACAACTTCAAGCCCCAAATTTGATATGAATGACACTCCTACATACTCAAACCACCTTTTGCAACAAACAAAAACATTTCTTACTAAAATCTCTAAAATTTTGGCAACTTGAAACAAAGAAATCTTATGTGTCACTCCTTTCCAAAGCTAAATCTCCTTGATGCTACTCCATATGGAAAAAAATTCTTTCACATTTTATTTCCTCAAAACTCAATGATCGCCACTTTCCCCCCTAAGACCGGCATGATTATTTTAAGAAAAATGGATCTACTCCTCAAAAAAATATTTCCCTGCTCTTAATTCCCCACCTCCACCAAATTCAAAATTGATAAAGGAAAACTAAATCCACATGTTTCTTCAAGCTGGAAGCCGCCTTCCAAAATACGTGAAGACATGGAAATAAAATATTACAATGCTTGAAGGGAGTTTCCACCCAAAAATAAGATAAATCAAAATGAGAATGAATTCCAAAATAGAGGATTAAAATGAAATGGTTATGCCCCTATATTTGGGGGTTAGAAATCTCTTCTACTAATTTAAAATATTTTATACAAATGACATCATAAGAATATATTTGTAATTATTTATATTAATTGCTACTAAAAATCCATAGAATTTCTAACTTCCTAAAAAATGAGCTAAAACTTTTAGCAATGTTTGTTGCTAAAAAATCCATGGGACCACCTAATCATCAAAGACTCCTAAAAATTCTTCTAGTAGCACCCACTAAGAAATTAAAGGTAGCCACCCTTTTTGGGACTATAGCCTAAGTGTGAGGTATGTGTTTCTTATAAGTGTTGATGTTTTGTAATATTGGGTATTTTCCCATGCAATTTGAACTTGATTTGGCCTTATTTCCTTAATTCAATAATCTAGGACCTTTAAATGTTGTATTTATATGCAAGAGTTGGCATTTGTTCTAAAACCTAAAATAAACATTAGTCATCATAATCCAATGGTATACACTACACCCTTAAATTTTCCTTCTCTCAATCTTGATTTAGAATACATCATGCATCCCTAAGCCTAATTCATGACCATAAGTAGGACCTTGGACCTAATTTAAAAATTAAGAAATTATCATGGGACCAAGCTAACTTGACTCCAACTACTTGTTACCCACCAAATTGAGCATGAAATATTTGAATTTAAATGCTTTGGTGTTGTATAAAAGAACAAATTCTTGGGACTTTTACACTCTATTTTCCCATCATTACAACATTAAATCAATAGAGAATTAACATAGAGAGCATTGCATCAACAATTGTAATTGTCACAATCTTAAAGACAAATAAATAAGAATATTCATTTTACTTGATGCATCTCCAATCTTGTTTAAACACCATTCAATCAATACATAGGGCTTGATTTCCATCAAGGAAAACACATGGATTCCCACTTTATATTAGGCTCTATCGATACTTTTAAGAACCATGTAATCCAAGAATACAAATGGAAATAAGTTTATAAACACTAGACATACATAGTTCAAGGCTACACAAAGGGTTCAAGGTCACACAAAAGGCTTAGGGTAATTTGTGAACTCATGAGCCCTAATAAAGCATAATCAATTTTCATATCTATTAGATCTTTGTTGTCATAGATCTGATACAAAAACATTCAATTTGATCATAAAGTGTTTGATTTAACAAAATATTCATTGCCATGCATGCATCTAGTATATATTTCCCTCTTTGGCAATTTCAATATTCTTTTTAGTGATTTATATAAACTTGACTCATGTATATTAAAGGTTAATTAATTAGTTAATTATAATTATTACATGAATTAGCCTAGATATTTGGTAGAGGGGTAATTTTATCCTCTTCATTTTGGTGAATATTGAAACTTTGAATCACTTTATTCTAACTAGGGTTTGGTTTTGTTTTCTAATTATATTTTAGATTTGAAAAAATTAATCTTGTTTTTGTTTTAGATATATATATATATATTTAATTGGTTTATCTTTCCTTCTTATTTTCCTTGTATGTCAAGGCTTCAACCTAGCCCTCATTTTTCGTTAAGAAGAAGCCCCAAACTCTATAATTGCCTAAATTTGCATGAGAATACATTTTATTTCAATGATGATTGATCACAAAAAATCTCTTTCAAAACACATAATTATGTAAGCAAGTGGTACATTTCTAATATAATTTTCACCCTTAGACCTCTTTGAGACTTTTTTTACATGTCTTAGATTTCTCCTTTGCCTTGTGTTTTATTTTATTTTTTGAGTTCTTCAATTATTGATTTTTCCAAATTTAGTGAAAGTGTTGTCTTTATATAACCAATAGTTGTAAACTCATTGTTACTTTTTTGTGATCATAGTAGTGATTTCATATTCATCATAATGATTTTTTATTGCCACAATGTTTTCAATACCATCTTATTGTATAAGTTGGAGGTTTTGCACAACTTTCTTGTGTGAGTTGTAATGATCCAAAAATATACTCTATTCATTGATTTCATTATTGTAACACTCCAAATTATGCCTAAGACCCTCTAAATGCTCATTTATTTCCCCCCATCCCCATAAACCAATTTTTCACATTTTCGTGGGAATCCCAACATGTTTTCAAGCAATTATTAGTAGCCAATACATTGCAATTTCTTCCTTTCGACCTTTACTCTACCATTTTTCCTTCATTTTGATCTTGTTTCAACTCATTTTACTTATACTTGATCCTAGAATTAATGACAAAAACATTTTCTTCTATTTGTCAATGTTTGGTAATATTTAGAGGACATAAAGATCTCCATCAATTATACTCCTCCTTTACAATATTTTATTGCAAGTGTGATTTTGTTGTTTCCTTTATTTTAGTTGAATTTTCATGTGCTTGAATGCTTTAGATTAAATTAATTTTATTTTTTTTATATTTTTGATAAATTAGAGAAGTTTAAAGGTGTATTCAATTGATTCTTAGTAGTTTGGATTGGTTTAGTATAATCTTATTTTTAAGTGTTTATTTTTTCTTCACTCTATTTATTCCTTCATTTGTCACTTTGACTTATTTTACACATGTACAATAATTATTTCTATACATTCTCAATTCTAAGTTTACTATTGAATCCTACTCTCTCTAAGGACCCTATTCTTTCTCTTTATTATAGTCATGTGTGGCCTTAACTAGCCTTAAAGTATGCTATCATATGTTTAAAAATCTTAATCAACCTTAACTATAAGAACCACATACACTTTTGGTACTAGTATAATTGATCTATCCTACTCATTATGAGGATATTGTGCTTTATCTATATTGTATTTATTTTTAATACCATCTTTCTCAAAAGTTTTATTGTGTGTACTTAAAATAGTGCAAAAAATTTCTATAAGAATCATAAAACATATATTATTGCTAACTAGTTTGTGAATTCTATAGAGTCTAAACTAGTGTCTTGTAAACTTGGTAAAAGCTACATAATTCAGAGGTATGACTAGTTGAACAGTCCACTCAACATTGTAAAGACTATATTAAAATGTCAACCAAGATTCATAAACTTGTGATGGTGTTGCACTGTGTGTGCCTTCAGAGACCTAAAGCTACCTAGGTTATATGATTCAAGGTGTTCTACTTGCTGAAAAATCACAAAAATGCATAACAGTGAAAGAAGCAAACTATTGCTAATGGCTACAGGTGCTTACAACTTAACCTGTAACTGGATTACTGTTAACAAAGAATTACTAAACTAACTTAAAACTACTAAAACTAGCAATTAAACTTATTTTAACCTCAAGAGTACTACAAACTAACCAAATGCATGCATGCTCATGAATATTCATTATTGATAATCAAATTATCAGGATCTATTCTAATTTACATGAGGTTTATGAAAAAATGATAAACAAAAATAATGACTAAACAAAAATAAAATAGTTATAAGTGTAGTGAAGAATAGTTACCTTGAGTGGCCTGCTCAAGTGATTGTCTTCACTTAACTAGAACCAAATCTAAATATCAGATTCTACGCATCCATGTGAAATTGAGCTTCATTCATTATGCATCACAAAAGATTACACAAAATCTTCTTCACAGATTGTATTCAAAGAAATCATTTTGAATAATCAACATGTTTGTAATTGATAACTAAAAACTGAAAAATAACTGATAACAAAATACTAAAATCAACTAACTTATATATGGACTCAACCACTGGCTATATACAAGCACATAGGAGTTTATTCTAAATATAACTCCTAATTGCAATCATCAACTACAACTCCTAGATACCAAAGTATATAGTTAAGATTTGAATTGTTCAAACTGTAACTAAAAATAAAGAAGAGTTTTAATAGAATTCAAACTCTATAAAATAGATTTGCATGTAAAACACACAAATAGTCATCTAGAATCCTATCGACAAAAGAATTCTTCTCAACACCTTATCAGCTATCATAATAATGTGTGACCAACTCCATCAGGTGTCTCCACACGGTAGTTATTGCATTAAGCTTGATCTGACACTTCCCCTGTTTCATTGTCCAAGTCTTCCTTTTATTGTGGGCTACAACTTCCAGATGTTGTGGGTTGTAGTAATCCACAAGATATATACACAAAGCTGACTACCATGATTAAACACAAAATTTCATCCACATTTCATACATACTTACATATAAACCATGCAATGCTACTATATCATAACTATATTTCCATTACTGTAATTTAGGTCCAAGGTTATATAATAAGCATGAAAAGATAGCATAACATAGGAGTATTATCTGAAAATATTGTCTAATAATGTCTAAAAGTATGCATAAAAATAACAAAAACAAGGTAGTAACTGAACCCATCATTCCCCCGAACTATACGTTTACTTGTCCTCAAGCAAAACACAAGGGGTGCAAATTATATCATAGGGTGATTTCCCTGAGGTACATGACAACATCAAATCCCTTGATCTGCTTTAAGTATAAACCTCTGTAAGTTGCAAGTTGTCTCATTCTAATGGTCCTAGCTTTCTCACACTCCTCCCCCTTTTCCTCGGTCCAATGTGGAACTGGATAGAGTAGCATAGGTGGGTCAAATGTGAGTGGTACCCAGTGAATTCCTATGTTAGCACCAATTTTCATGTATCTGTGTACCCTCTCAAGCATGGTGGTAAAATTGTACACTAAGTGAGCTTCCTTCCTCTATAACTTTTGGGTCAAGTTGTTCCATCTACTCTACATATAACTATAACACTGCTGACCCAGACCCACAACTAATGTTTGCATTCTTGTGTAATCCTTTGTCCTTAGTTTCATATTTTTTCTTCCTACATCTTTATGATCCAAGAGTTTCAACTATTCATCTATAAGTGCATCGGGGTCTTTAGACTCTTTCCTTATTGGGAAAGCAACTAATTTCTCTCTCTCCTCATATTCTTCCATTATTTCTCCCCTGAATTGTTCATTCCTACAATAAGATGCTAGTGCTCTTACCTAGAGATCCCCTACAAATATTAGAGGATCCCACTTTGTTTCTTTTAGTACTACATAGTTGATCCTACTCTTTTGGTTCAACATAGATTTATCAAGAACAACAAGAAACTCATATTCCCTACCCATTCTAATTGAATGGTTATTGATTAGCCTACTGAATTGATAACCCAAAAGAAAATCTTATAAAAATAGTGCATATGTCCTTGCTGGAGGTCTGCATCTTATGCTTTGTGCAACTTTATTTGTTACTTCTTCCAATCTGACTGTTGATTTCCTTAGCTCAATCTCTTTTCCTTCCAACATGTTAGCATGTTCTTCAATCAACTTTTCTTTTTCTTTCTTCCACTTCTCTTTTTCTTGTGCAAACTTGCTAGTCACCTTCCATAGCTAATAACCAAGAGACAATGTTGTATGGTGAATTGGAGTTCTTATGGGAGGAGGTCTTTGATTTGGTGATGCAAGTTCTCCATCCCCTATTTTAGTAATGGCCAATTGTGCCAAAAAATCAAGTTTTGTACCATGGCCATATGCTTGCAATTTTTCTTCCAATTCTTGTATTTTGGTCTCCCTTTATTTGTATCTCTTTTCATGACTCTGCACTAGTTCTTCCAAGTGTTTAATTTTGTCCAAGGCTTCTTGAAGCTCCTTCCTAAAATTTCTTTCTTCTATATACATTTCCTATGTTTCTATAAACTGTTCATTACCGCCCCTTGTATAGTCTTCATAAGTAGGACTATTTGGGGTTTTCTTTTGTGTTTTCTTAGCAACAAACACATCTTCTAAGTCTGAATTAGAAGTAGTAGACACATATCTCTTCCTTTTTATAGGTGTATGCACCTTTCCAAGGATATTTCCCTTCCCTTCAAAATCTATCTCAACCAACATCACATCTTCCTCCTGCTATTCTTTGCGCTTTTCCTCTTCTTCAGGTTTTTCCACACTTCCCCTCATAATACCTTGTTTTTTCAATCTACCTAAACACCTAGGTTTAGATGTCTTATTTTCAACATCCTTCTTCTTCTTTTGAGGATCCTTCTTTTTCTTCTCTATTTTAAAAGGTGTGGATGTACTACCTCTTCTATTCTTGGGTTTTGGTGGTTTTAAAGAAGATGGAATTTCTTCCACTGTCGGTGACCTAGACTCTGGCACATTGTGCTCCTCATGCTCACCTTGGCTATAGGTATTGAAGTCGTATGTGAGACATGAGGAATTTCTCTTTCAAGTTCAACTTGTGGCTCTAAAGTTTTAGGTACTACAATGCCTCAAGTAAACTGTTAATATCTTCATATTTCTTAAAATCTTCTGAGGCTACCTATGGGTACTAAATTCTCAAGCTTCTTTTTACTAATAGGGAAATCAAATAGTGGTATGATAAGGTTGTGTCACTTTACTTCCTCTGATACTCTGATGCCATTGTTTTCAACATATTATAAAGAAAATTTGGCACATTTACTAGCCTATTATGGCGAAGATGACTAAGCAATTTGAAATGTACAATATACAAAATATTTTGTCTACCATCACAAGTAAGATATCTAATGACATAGGAAGCACAATTAGCCCAAAACCATGGAAAAGAAAGCATCTTTGTACCTTGTGATGATGAATCTAAATTCTCTCCTCACTCACTGAATTATTCTCTTGTAGCCACTACAGTTGTGCCTGCTAGAAACTCTACTCCAGTTCTAGGTAACCTAGAAATCTATGATATGGTGACTTCATATACATCTACTAACAACCCTTTCACCATTACTTCATCGTGATCCAATGTGTTTGTAAACCTTCTTGCCATATCATTGTCAAATTCTGTCAGTTTTAGGAAATAATCGAGCCAACCCACTCTTGTGAAGATAGGCAATACCATTGCATCTTCTAGTATTTTCTTGTGAGTCAACGACTCTCTCTTAATAACATCACCTCCTATTATGAATCTCTTTTACTTTTGCTCAATGCATTTAACCTTGAAAATTTATCTCAATTCCACTTCACCACCTTCAAACCCTTCTCTTATTCTACTATTTCCTCATGCACTTCCACTACCGCTATACTATAACTTCAACTCCCCTTCTTAGTATCAACTTAATTGAGCTCAAAAATGGGTTTTGGGTTCGACTTAGCTCAAGTTCACAAGGTTAGGGAATTAGCAATTGAAAGTATCAACAAAAATTAGGTGCAATTTTAGGAGGGTTTTGCATGTCATATCTATCTATTGCATTTGGTTTTAGGTGGAGAAAATAGAAAAAACTAGTTGAATTGTACCCTCCCCCAACTTAAGGTTTGAAGTGATCTCCCTTCAACTCGTGATAGGCAAGGTTATGATTAGAAAGTATGGATAATGCACGTGAGAATTTTGAGGTGAGAACATGTGAACTACAATAAATGTGGTGCCAAGTGATTTGAAAATTTTCCTGCTAGATGACGCTATGGGTACCTTTGGCATCAGGTCTCATCTTACTGTTGACAACTATTATACTACAGGTCCCTATTGTAATAGGACCCTTTCTGAATATTGACAATTGTGTATATAAGACATGCCCCTCTGGAAAAATTATGTACATCAATATAACTATGTTGTGTGTGCTTATGAGGCAAAATAAGAAATTAATCCTAAGTGCTCTTAGGGATTGAGCTGTGTAGCTCAATCTCCGAATCACTTGAAGGACCTGGTATATCTATTACTACTAAGGCATCACACTATGTTTCTGAACTTGTATCTAGATCGCTGTGAGGTCCATACTGCTAAAATAGAGAGAAAATAAAATCTTCTTTTTGTGCTGGTTTCTTATAAAGTTTTAATCAGTGGCCATTAACCAGGAGTGAAAACCTCATTGCATCTATGGTATGCAATTTTACTGCTCTATTAGGAAAGACTTGGCTGATCTCATAAGGTCCCAACCACTTGGATTGGAGTTTCCCTTTGAAATACTTGTATCTTGAATCATATAATAAGGCCCAACCTCCTACAATAATTTCTTTTGTTTTGATATATTGGTCATGCCACTTTTTCCTCTGTTGTACTATCTCAATGTGTTGGATGGCCTCCATCCTAATTTCATCCAAACCATTTAAATGGTGTAGCCTCTCCTTTTGAGCTACTATGAGATCCATGTCCAACTCTATTGTTGTCCTTAATGTCTTATATTCAAACTCAATTGGAAGGATTGCTATTTTGTCATATACTAGCTCATAAGGTGTAAAACCAATAGTTATTTTCCAGGTTGTTCTATATGCCCATACTACTTTTGGTAATCTAGCAACCCAATATTTTCTATGTAATTGCACTATCTTGGTTAGAATGCTTTCGTTTTCTCTATCGGTAACCTCCACCTAGCCATTGGCCTGAGGGTGATAAGGTGTTGTCTTTTTGTGCCTGATTTGATATTTGTAGACATGCAAAAATGACCTAATGCTTATCATACATCCTAAACGATATTCTCTCATCATCGAAATCATTATCACTTCATATCACTACATTTTGCATCAAAAACCCTAATTTACTCTATTAAATGAATAATAATACTTATTTAATTAATTCACTTTTTCATCATTTTTTACTAATTAAATAAATTTTATTTATTCAATAAAGTCTTAATCTAACTTTATTCCTCCCAATTAATTAAATAACATCAATTATTTAATTGTGTCACTAATTCACTTTATTCCCCTAAGTCAATTAAATTATTAAAACATAATAATTTAACTATGTCACTTTGCCCTAAATTTGAATAATTGAATTTAATTATTCAAAACATCATCAAAAATCAAATAAAATAAATACAACTTTGTTTGCAAAAGTCAAACTTGATTTGCACGTTCAACTCAAAAAGATTAATTAATTATCCTCACCCACTTTCATGATTGAGCAAATTACAATCGCTTGATTGCTCACTCTATTCTCTGATTGATCCATCTATTTCCTAATAGATCAATCTATTCCTCAATCCCATTGAACACTCAACTTGATTTCTTCAATCACACCAATTATGTAATCAATTTGCACCGATTATTCCCATCTATTTCCTCTCAATGATTTTCAACCGTTGATTAAGATATTTTACTATGGGATCTTGAGCGTTCATTTCAAAACACAAATTCTATATAACAACCATCATTTCTTCTCAAAAACAATTGGAGAATCAATATCATTTTCATGATCAAGTAATGCAAAAATATTAATCAACCTTTTACAAAGATTTACACACATCTTAGATTAACACACATGATGAGGTAAAAATAACCTCATCGATAACAGTGATTAAAAAATCCTTTCCTTTAATTTTTCCAGCCCTCTACTCAACCAATTATCTACCTTTAAGATTAATAAGTGCTTCCTTTTTTAGGGGATTGTATAAACTTTATTTCTTGAAATTGCTTGGGATTTATTGACTCGCACTGACTTAATAGTTTAGATTTTGCAGAAGTAAACATGTTTCTCACAAATAATCGGTCATCACGCCCAGCTGGAAGAAAGTTCAATGAAGAAGACCCAACGCCTACTCCATGAAGTTGAAGATAGGTGCCGAAAGTTTTGGACGCCAGAATTATAGGGCATTTGATGCACCGAAGCTTCTATAGTGTTTTGTTATTTTCTGTTGAAAAGACTTATGGTTCATTATGAGCCTGTTTAATATTTATGTATGGATTTAAAGTTAGTTAGTTTGTTGAAGACTTTTTCAGTGGTGTTTTTCCACCTACTGAATTTTAGGATTATGGTAAACAAGTTTTTATAAGTATGTAATTTTTCAGAATGAAAGACATCTAGAGAATATTGTTATGTTGTCGTAATGAATCTCTGAACTATGTTTTCTACTCTCTTAATATGAATAAAGTGAATCTTGTTAATCCTATTATGTTTTTTTAAGTATTGAAAATGGAATTAGTTTGGATGGAATAGTTTTGAAGTTACCAGTTTATGTGACCTAAGTTAGAAACAAATAAGCCCACAAGCTGGCCACTCGAGGGATAGTAGAATTAGATAGATAAGTATTTGACTTCTGAAAGTTTTTTTGTTTCTATTTGTAAATTATAAAGTGTGAAGTCTAGTTTCCTTCTTGTCTGTTAGTTGAAGTTCTAGTGCACCTTCTCTTACTGCTAAGTTTAGACTGATAGGTTGGTTTTTGCTAGTTTTTAAGTTTGTTAATCTATTATTAGTTAAATGTTTCATAGTTTCTTTACTTGTTCTTATGTTTCAACAATTTCTACATCTATCAATTTAATCATTTCAATGCTTTCTAGTTTAGTTGATATGATTTTTAGGTTAATAATTGCTTACTCTTTAGTTTAATCATTTCACAACTTTCTAGTTTAATGGCCCTTAGTGTAAGTCTCGTTTATGTTGTTTAATTCACTGAGAAAATTCAAGAGAGAGATAGTAAGGAAGTATCCTATTTCATATAGCCTTGAACACTGCCCAGTTGATATTTGTTGTACTTTTCAACTAAAGAGATAGGTATAACGACAACCTATCACTTTTTGGTGTCGTTGTTGGGGATATATTTCTTTTTCTAAGTGTTAGTAGGAGATACCTTGCATAGCTTTTTTGGAAACCAAAAATAGTCCTTTAGCTTCCTTTTCTACATGGTCAGGAAAAGAGGCCCCCATGGAAGATTCATATCAAAAACCCCCCCAATCGACGTACCAACCACAAGTGGGGAAGAAGAAATATCAACTCAAGAACTCTTTGAATAATTGATCGGCGTGGATCAACCTGAGACCTTCCCGTATACTCCTGAAAGATGACCTATAGTTATAGAAGAGCATATTCTTCTTCAAATTCCTGAACCCTGCCCATTCGAGCAAAATTTTGAAGAACAAATTCCCCTCGACAATATGGGTGACCGTGACCCTAACCATAGACTTGCCAACATTGATGCCCCACCAACACCGTGAACGTTTACTTACCCTATCACTATTGATGTCGATGATGAAAGGACCATGAAAAACATTTCCCCAACTTTCTTGCCAACCTTTTGAGGTTTGTCTTCTGAAGACCCCGACCAATTTCTATTCAAGTTTAAGGTCTTGTGTCAAACATATGACTACAAGACTGATAATCAAAAACTTAAGCTCTTTCCTTCGACTTTGAAGGACTCAACAATGCGTTGGTTCATGGGGTTAGCCTCAAGATCCATAACCTCTTAGAACGACATGGAAACTATTTTTCTAGATAAGTACCAAAGTTACTGTCGTGTGAGTGATAGAAAGGAAGAGCTGTTCAAATTAAGACAAAATGAAGATGAGAGCCTCAAAGATTACCTGGATAGGTTTCTCTTCTTATCTAAATGATGTGGTGTAGAAACCATAAGTGTTGAGATATTAAAAACCATATTTCTTAAGGGTCTTGATGATGATGCTCGAAGGAGCCTAGATTTAATGGGAAAAGGGGATGTGTCTCAACAAGACCTTGGTCAATTTATGGAGCTATGTTGGAACTTCTCTCGTACTCGAGGAGGGATCCGAAAGTCTACTCTTTTCAGAGGGTCCAATGAGATAGGAAAACTACATGAGGAGATAGCAAAGCTTAAGATTGACATACTGGTTCAGTTGAATACCACGTTGGATGGAATACAAGCTAAAACACGAAATCTTGAGACCTTATCCATCTATTGCCCTAGGTTCCGAAATAAACATCTGCTAAGGGGATGCCCTTTGGACAAAGTCAACAAAATCACTGTTTGTCAGGTTTGTGATAAAGACCATCCCATTGACTAGTGTGAGCTTTTGAATGCCATAAAGAACTCCAAGAAAACAACCCCGGTGGAAGAAGAAGTCAACTTTGTAAATCAGAGAACCGTGGGAAATTTTTCTTATGGCCAAAGTTCAAACCCTACTTGGAGACCTCAAAAAAATTGGAATAACAATCAACGGGCAATACCTTGGCCTCAAAATCCACCTCAAGTGCCTCCTAATTGGGGAACTTACCCTTGGGGATCACCCAAGTGGGAAAACTAGTCATGGGGACATTCACAATGGCACAATCAACCTCCACAACAGTGGTTTCCTCAAAACTCTTCTCCTCAATGGAACTAGCCCCAAAATAAATTTTACACTGGCCCAAGGAGAGGACCCAACCAATAGCAGAATCTCTTGCCACCTCCTCAAAATTCTCAACAGGTTGAGCAAGTTAATCAACCACAACTTCTGGTGCAACCAGTTCTGAATCCAAAGTACAATCGCCAAAATTCTCCTGTGTATTCTACTAAGTAGGATAATGTAAATGGACTCAATGCCATACATTGTGGAAAGCTACAATTGAGATCTGGGAAAATTCAACCACCGACCATTGTTGAGATATTGGACGAGCCTGTCAAGGAATCTGTTAGACCCATGAAGACAACACCCATAATTGATGAACCAACCCTAGAAATTATTCAAGACAAAACTGTTCCCCCCTCTTCAGCTAGAGCTTCTGGCCTACCTTAGGAAGGGGAGGGTCAGTCTCCAACTGAAACTGTGAACAATTCACCTGCCAAAAACAAAACACAAGCGCCTTTTTCGGAGCGCCTTAAACCAACCACTGTGAGAGTTGCTCCAGAAATGTTTTCAACCACTGAAATTGTGTTGATTCAAGAAATAAAATTATTGCAAATTGAGGTTCCTTTATTACAAGCCATCAAGGAGATTCCAGAGCTAAACCAATTGATCAAATAGTTATGTATTAAGACCCTAGGAAGAAAACCAAAGAAAATAAACATTGTCCACATAGATGGTTATCTAGTTGATTTTTCAATTGGAAAGACCACTGCTCTAAAATACGATGATCCAGGTAGTCCACTAATAAAAATCACAATTAAAGAGTGGCAATACCTAATGCACTGGTTTACTTGGGAGCAACCATTAATGTAATGACTGTGGATGTAATGGAAGAACTAGGGCTCTCTGACTTGTACCCTACAACCATAGTCTTACAGATGGAAAATCAGGCCATAGCCATTCCCAAGGGTGTCCTTGAGAATGTTCTTATCAAATTCGATGGATGGGAATATCCTATGGACTTTCAGGTAATTCAGTCTCTCACACCAAAGGACAATTATCCTATAATCCTAGGGAGACCATGGCTTGCAACAGTTGCAGCCAAAATTGATTGTAGGGAGGGAGGAATGACCATTTCACATGGTCCAGATAGCAAAAATTTATTTTTGTATCCTCCTACCAAGCCTACTAAATGTAACAAAGTCTGGGTTGATGAACCAGACAACCCTAAAGGACAAGAAAATTTAGCCTTGTTGGCCATGGTAGTCATTAAACAACATGGTGAAGAACTGGAATATGGATTAGAAAACAATATGGGGAATCTCACCATGGATTCAAGCGATGAAGACATGTTGGATGTAGAAGAAATCTTAGGGCAACCCATCAACATAGGAAATACTAAATTTGACAGTACCATTTTCATGGGACTTCCTTGTCCTCTAGCGAATATCATTTCAAAAATAGAACATTTCTTTGAAGATATTGCCAGAATTCATAGGACCATAGCTCAGAGCTGCCCCCTTAATACTTTGACAAGACCAATGTATACAGTTGTATCCAACCATCTTGGTACTAAATCTATCATGATATTGCCAGGAAAAACTTTGAACATTAACAATTGGTTGACCGAGCCAAAAGAACATAAACTCTTTGATGTCTTAGTAAATAGATCCAAATCCTTTGCTTGGAACTATACAGATATGAGGGGAATACACCCCAATGTGTGCACTCATCATATTTACACCAAAAAAATTTTACCTGTTTTCCAACCTCAAAGGAGACTAAACCCCGCTTTGAAAGATATTGTCAAAATTGAGATTGAGAAGCCCCTGCGAGTGGGATTTATTTATCCCATTTTTGATAGCAATTTTGTTTCACCGCTGGTGGTAGCTCCCAAAAATAATGGAAAATGGAGAATCTGCGTAGACTATAGGGAACTTAATAAGGCAACCCACAAAGATTATTTTCCCCTACCATTTATAGATCAGGTTTTGGATAACTTGGCTAGGATAAAATATTTCTCATTTCTGGATGGATTCAGTGGGTACAACCAGATACAGGTTGCAGTAGAAGATCAGGATAAAAGGACCTTTACGTGTCCATTGGGAACATTTGCGTATAGAGTCCTTCCTTTTGGGCTCTGCAATGCTCTTGCAAGTTTCCAAAGAGCTATCTTTGCTATTTTTGTTGAGCTAGTAAATGAATGTGTGGAGGTGTATATGGATGACTTCACTGTCTACAGTTCAACTTTTGGTGAAGCTCTCCGAAACCTGGACAAAGTGTTGAAGCGATGTGAGGAACATCATTTATCATTAAGCCACAAGAAATGCCTGATAATGGTGGAACAAGGAATTATGCTGGGACATCATATCTCTGTTGATGGAACAAAAGTGGATCCAAAGAAAATTGAAGTAGTACAACAATTGGTCACCCCAAAAACCTAGACTGATGTTAGAAGTTTCTTAGGGCATGCGGGATACTACAAAAGGTTTACAGAAAAATTCAACAAAACTGCAACTCCTATGTTTTCTCTTCTTCAAAAGAATGTGGATTTCATTTGGACACCTGAGTGTTAGTCATCATTTGAAACTATCAAGGAGAAGCTTATCTCGACTCCTATCCTTTGTGGACCTAATTGGAACTTGCCATTCCACATTTATGCTAATACATCTGATGATGCTATTGGAGTAGTCTTAGGACAGGAAGATGAGAACGGAGGGAAGTATGCTATATATTTCATCAGCAAGAATTTGACTCCAACTGAAAGAAATTACATGACAATAGAGAAAGAATTCTTAGCTGTAATTCATGCAATTAAGAAATTTTGACATTACATTACAGAATATAAAGTAATGGTATATACAAACCATTGAACCATAAAATACCTCATGAATAAACCTGTAGTAAATGGGAGGATAATCAAATGGTTGTTGCTTCTTCAAGAATTCAACATGACAATTGTTGATAAACTAGGGAAATTCAATGTAGTTACGAATTTTCTATCCCGAATTAGATAGGAAGATGGTGAATGTGCTCTGGTACAAGATGAGTTTCCAGATGAAAATATGTTTTCCATCTCTACTAAAATGCCTTGGTTTTCTGATATTGCCAATTATTTGGCTACCTCAGAGGTTCCACCTTCTTTTACAACCAAACAAAAGAGACGCCTTATAAGAGAAAGCATTCCTTTCAAATGGATTAATGGGATCCTATTTAGATGCGGACCTGACATGGTCCTATGATGTTGTGTTAGGGAAAATGAAACCTATAGTATCTTAAGAGCTTGTCATGATGATCCTTCAGGAGGACATTATTCTGCAAAGAGAACCTCCCATAAGATCTTAGGTGCAGGGTACTACTGACCCTCTATGCATAAGGATGTCAAGAAATACGTCTATTTTTGTGATGAATTTCAAAGAGTAGGGAAACCAACAAGATCTAATGAAATTTCCCTTCAACCCCAGGTAGTCCTTGAACCATTCAAAAATGGGGATTGGACTTTATCAGTCCAATAGATCCAATCTCACAAGGGAAGGAGTACATTTTGGTTTGTACCGATTATCTAACTAAGTGGGTAGAAGTTCAAGCACTACACGTCACTAGGGAGGAGTACGTGGCTGATTTCCTCTACAATAAAATTATCCTCAAGTTTGGAGCACCTAGGATGATTGTTATAGGCCAAGATCCTCAATTTATGTCAAAAGTTTTGTTGGCTTTCACCGACCATTTCCAGGTTAGTCATAAGAAATCATCGCCCTACCATCCTTAGTAAAATGGTCAGGTAGAAGTGACTAATAGGGAGCTCGAAAATATCTTAACAAAAATGTGTCATCGAGAAGAAAATATTGGGCTAGAAAACTACCTGAAGCCGTTTGGGCTTATAACACAACATGGAAGTCAACTACTGGTTTTAGTCCATATGAATTGGTCTTTGGGAAGAAGCCTATCTTACCTATTGAATTTTAACTCCAAAAATTATGAATAGCCATGGATTTGGGAATAGATCTTAAACGCGCCTAAGTAGAAAGGGTCTTATAGCTAAATGAGTTGGATGAACTCCGCTTAGAGGTTGTCCATCAAACTGAACTGGTGCAACAACAACGTAAAGCATGGAACGATAAACATATTAGGGAGAGGGAGTTTCATAATGGGGATTGGGCCCTATTGTTTGACTCCAAATACAAAGATCACCAAGGTAAACTCATAACTCACTAGCTCGGGCCATACAAAATTTTTGAGGTATTCCCAAATGGGTCAGTCCAATTGAAACCTATCGATGGTGATACCCGAACCCTCCTAGTTAATGGGCATCGACTGCACATCTACCAAAAACCAGTCAATAAGGAGGAATTCACAAAAATGGTAGAGACACAAAGGGAGATCTAATGCATTGACTCTTCTTTTGTAGAGTCAATATAGTTTTAATCTGGCTTATCCTAAAAAATAAATAATAAAAAAAATATTAATAATAAAAATGAGCATGTTCATAACTTTCCTTTCAAAGCATTTCTTCAGAATTTTTTGTCTCTTGGACTTGGCTGATTTTTTGTGTTTGTTTTTGCAGGACTTCAAGAAAATTTCGACGCATCTTCTAAGATGCTCTGAAACTTGTTAGGCGATGTTCTATGATGCTCTGAAACCTATCGATACTATTGATTTTATGCTCCAGAACCTGCACAACTTAAATGAGGATGACTTGCGTATTGCTCCTACATTCTGGTCATCTTTCCCTGATGCTCCAAAAAGTCAAAAATCCAAGTTGTATATCTTCCTTTCTTCATTTGGTTGCATTTTTGTAATGATGCTCTGGAAGTGTCGTTGTTGCATTCTGATTGCACTCCTTATCGATGGTCCAGAATTTTGCTGCTCCGGTTGCATCTTTCGACGATGCTCCAAAAATTTTTGATTGTTGCTCTGGTTGCATCTTTCAACGATGCTCTAGAAAATTCTGGTTGCTACTGCATCTTTTGACGATGCTCTGAAAACTTATGGTTGCTGCTCCAGCTTCATCTTTCAACAATGCTCCAAAAAATTCTAGTTGCTGCTCTGGCTGCATCTTTCGACGATGCTCCAAAAACTTCTAGTTGTTGCTCTAGCTGCATCTTTTGATGATGCTCCAGAAACTTTCTTTGTTGTGTTTTGTGAGCGTCACCACTGATGCTCCAAAACTTTTTGTGTTACCTTTCTTCGAGAGCATCTCCACTTGATGCTCCAAAAATTTGTGTAGCCACATTTCGATAGTATATTCCCTGGTGCTCCATAACTTATTCCACTTTTTGGTCGCATATCTCAACGATGCTTCAAAACTTTGTAAATTCCCTTTCTAGTTCTCATGCTTTGATTTGTTCAAATTTTACACGTGTCATTTCTTTTTTTTTTGTCATAATCCACGCCATATATTGTCATCCCACCTGATAATACCAAATCTTCTCATAATAAATGCATTCATGATAATAATCTTTTTTGTCATTATGAATTTTTTCATTAATAGTTAGCCCGTCCACCTCATAATTAAGGTCGCCACCATTCTCACCAATGGTATAGCTAATCTTTTACATTAGAAAAGGTGAATGAAATTCAAGTTAATGATGAGACGTAAGGTAAGTACATTTTATCTTAAAGTTAGTAATTATTTTGAATAAAGGTTAATTAATTGGCATGAGCCCCCTTTCTTTCCTAATTTAGAAAATTGTGCCAAGGAGTGATCATACAAAGTATGGCTATACTTACTCATTTTCCCATGCATAACTTCCATAATTATACAACAAAACTCAAATAAGATGAATTCATTGTTTCCCTCCATTGATTGTAACGAAACATATTTTCTCTCTTCTGCAATTCAATGGTTTAAACCAGGTATTTTTGAGTATTTCCACAGAATTTGAGGGAAGGAGTTAAAGAGAGAAGATGGGGGGAGCTAAGAAAAAGTCTGAGCCAACTTCAGCGGAGAAATTGCTTGCATTAAGAAATATTGCAAGCCTATTTGAGAAAGTAGGATGGCTTGACTTCATCAAAAAGTTTGAGGGACATTCAGAGAAGTTAGTGAAGGAATTTGTGGGAAATTTTGCAGATGGGAAGACAATGGTGTGAGGAAAGCGTTTTCGGGTAAGTGCAAAGATAATTTATCATCTCTCTATTTTAAAAAATGAGGATATTATTTTGAATGAGACCACACAAATTACCTATCAAAATATGGTTGAGCTATTTCATAGGGAGGGTGAGCCTCAACCTTTATTAACCATCAATACTAGGGGACAAAACAAGGGATTTCAGAGAATGTCAATTCTTGAACCATGGCGAACTATCATAGCTTGGGTAATTAAATACTTCACTTGTGAGGGGAAAATAGCTATTGTAGTAGGGCCTCCTTTTTGGTTATTGACCCATTTGCATCATGGTGTTGAAGACCCTGCTCTCAGAATTAATGTCCCTGCATTCTTGTGTGATCTAGTTATTGGAATGATGGAGAGGTATAAGGTTGGTACTGGGACACTTAAACATCATGGCCTAATTCAATTGATTTGTAAGCATCACTTCCACAAGAAACCAGAGAAAAGGTGGCGGAAATTTCTACTGAAATTTAAGAATGAAGAGTCTGAAAAGCATTGTGAAGAAGGAGAATCATCAGGACAAATGGTTTAGGAACCCTCCTCTGTTTCCCTTGATGCTCCTGAACTTCATTAGACTTCAATCACTACTAGTGGCAATACGCCGGAAGAACTATTTCATGTTCTAGAAACTTTTTAGCAGCTAAATATAGAAGTATTACATTCTAAAGAAGAGGAACCTCCCCGCAAGAAGAAGAAGACTAAAGCTACCTCTCAAATAACTCCTCCTTTATGGAGAAACAAAAGATTGTCTGGGGTTTCCAGTGAGAGTGTGCCTCTTGAAGTACATAATGCTCCTAAAAAGAGAAAATCAAGGACCTCAGACTAGACTATAGATATTGACACCCCGCCTACTGATGAGGGAATGGAAGGAAGTGAACAACAGTTTGATCAATCTCCTAGGCCTGAAATAGAGACTCCATCATCTCCAAGGAATCCAAAAGAGGAAGGAGAACAGACACCCCATAATGAAGAAATTGATGATGAAACTATAAGGCAATTCTCTTCTTTTGTTGATAAAATTGTTGAGTCTAGTTCATTTGGTGTGTTTGATGAAGGAAATGTACCATCTACTGAAGTTGGTGTAGATATAGAAAATGCCAATTTTCCTTTCTTTGGTAGCAATGTAGACGAAGAATTTGATCAAAGAAAAGTAGAAGTAGAAAAACTGAATAAAGAAAATATTAAGTTAAGAAATCAGTTGCAAGAAAGCAAAGAACAGATAAATCAACAATAGGAAGAACTTCAGGCATATAATGCAATTATAGGGAAAAGAGATCAAGAAATTGTGAACTTAAAATTACAAATTGAGCAGAGAGATAAAATGATTGGACAGTTACAATCTCAAGTCCAACAAACAGATGAAAAGAACATAAATTATGTGTTTGATATTTCAGTGAGAAATGAAGAAATATGGAAGTTAACCAATGATTTCATGCAGTTATGTTCCACTTTTGAAGAAGAAAGAAACATACAGAAAAGTGAATTGAATTCTTCTGTAAGTAAAATTGTGGAATTAGAGCAAGATCTGTCGGAAATCAATACTAAACTTGTCATGGAGTCCAAATAAATACAAACTGAACCAATTATGATAGAGTGGTTCCAAGTGAGGATATTTTCATTGCTCATGAAATGGACAGAGAGGTGTTATTTTCTCAGAGAAATGGCTAAGGATAATGCTTGATTGAAGAAGGAGTTGGTATTGCTAAAAGAATCATTTGACAGGGTTTACAGGGCTAAACAAGATGCTTGCCAAATTGGTGAGTTATTGCTAATTTGTAGAAGACCATCTAGATTGTATGCCATGTTCCTTAATGAACAAATTATGAGATGGAAGTTGCTCTAGATTTACAATAACCAACCATATAACCTTAATGATAAAGAATTTTTCAAAATCTTTGTTGAATCAACACTTGAACAACAAGACATGCTATGTGAATTCTTTGTGCATAATTTGCTTGTAGAAGACTATTCAAATTTCTATGTTAATTTCTTTGTTGGAGAAGTCCATTTGAGATCATTTCTCTCAACAATGCAAAATCAAATTCATTGGCAAGAAAGATCAAAATAATATCTACAAGTAGAGAGAATTGTTGGGTTGAAAATGAGATATCTTGATAGGAAGCCTTTTTCCTTCAAAGCAATATTTTTAAACTTTAAGTTAAAGGAGGATATAAGGACTAATTATAACAACAATCTTCAGCTGTGTTATGACCATTTCCAGCAACAAGGGCCAAATCTTATAGGAAAATCCTAGCATGGATGTGAAGAAAGGTATACCCCTCTTCCCATGTATCTCAAGAAGAGAGAAATAATATCACCCCTAAATATCAAATGGTCATATAAGATGGTAGTAGCACTTTTTGATATTCTTGCACAATTGAAGATTGACTAGATTGGTATGAGATATAGACCTCCTTTGTTGCTTTCACCACCTCCTGGCGTATATGTTAACACAGATCAGAGTGATGAAATTTTTGAAAAATGAAAAGTAGGGGTTGCTCTGCATCAAGTTTTCCTAAAAGAACTAGAGGAATTTGACACAGAGGCAAATGATGATTATGATCTTAGTGCCAAATATGAAGAATATAATGGGGGTAGAAGGAATACAGGTCAACACCCATAGAAAGAAGTAGGAGTACCTACTTAGACTTAGGAAGGGGAGGAAATGATGAGGTAAAAATAACCTCATCGATAATAGTGATTAAAAACCCCTTTCCTTTGATTTTCCCGGCCCTCTACTCTACCAATTCTCTACCTTTAGGATTAATAAGTGCTTCCTTTTTGAAGGGTTTGTATAAACTTTATTTCTTAAAATTGCTTGGGATTTATTGACTTACGCTAACTTAATAGTTTAGATTTTGCAGAAGTAAATAGGTTTCTCACGAATAATCAGTCATCACGCCCAACTGGAAGAAAGTTCAATGAAGAAGACTCAACGCCTACTCCATGAAGTTGAAGACAAGCGCCAAAAGTTTTGGGCACAAAATTATGGGGTATTTGATGCACCGAAGCTTCTATAGCGTTTTGCTATTTTTTGTTAAAAAAAATTATGGTTCATTATGAGCCTGTTTAATATTTATGTATGGATTTAAAGTTAGTTAGTTTGTTGAAGACTTTTTCAGTGGTGTTTTTCCACCTACTGGATTTTAGGATTTTGGTAAACAAGTTTTTATGAGTGTGTAATTTTTAGAATGAAAGACATCTGGAGAATATCGTTATGCTATCGTAATGAATCTTTGAACTATGTTTTCTACTCTCTTAATATGAATAAAGCGAATCTTGTTAATCCTATTATGTTTTGTTAAGTATCACAAATGGAATTAGTTTGGATGGAATAGTTTTGAGTTTACTAGTTTATGTGACTTGAGTTAGAAACGGAGAAGCCTACGAGCTGGCCACTCGAGGGATAGTAGAATTAGATAGATAAGTATTTTACTTCTGAAATTTTTGTTGTTTCTATTTGTAAATGATAAAGTGTGAAGTCTAGTTTCCTTCTTGTCTATTAGTTGAAGTTCTGGTGCACCTTCTCTTACTGCTAATTTTAGACTGATAGGTTGCTTTCTATTAGTTGTTAAGTTTGTTAATCTATTATTAGTTAAATGTTTCATAGTTTCTTTACTTGTTTTTCTATTTCAACAATTTCTACATTTATTAGTTTAATCATTTCAATGCTTTTTAGTTTAGTTGATATGATTTTTAGGTTAATAATTGCTTACTCTTTAGTTTAATAATTTCACAGCTTTCTAGTTTAATGGCACTTAGTGTAAGTCTCATTTCTATTGTTTCATTCACTGAGAAAATCTAAGAGAGAGATAGTAAGGAAGTATCCTATTGCATATAGCCTTAAACATTGCCTAGTTGATATTTGTTGTACTTTTCAACTAAAGAGATATGTATAATGACAACCTGTCAGCACACATGGTCTTCAAGCTTTTTCACACACAATGGAGGCTTCAAATTGATACAAAAAACTCATCATATTTGCGAACACGCTTCGACACAGGATGGTAACGCTACTCTTTTGTGAATTCATTTACGCTTTTCTCTTTTGATCTCATTCTTAAATTCATTAATTTTGTAGTTTCATTTCGTGAGTAATGGGCATGAATCTTGATTTTTCTTTTGAGTTAGATGAGGTTCAATTCAATTAATTTATCTCATTAGCATCTTCTTGATTCCCCCCTTACACATTCTGGCATGCTCAGTGGGACCACTGTCCTTAGCACTAATCATTTTATGAGAAATTTTTGAGGTTGCAGGTTTCAGATGTTGAAAATGAAGGTAAAACTGTAGTATAAATGTAGCTTAAAATTTTTAAATCCTATGTAATTGTAGATTCAATTTTAGTATTCTTTGTCACAATCTCTTGTGTATAATTAATCTTTAATTAGATCAATTTTAATGTTATAGAAATTAGACAAAAGATTGATAGAAGAAATATAAGACATAATAGAAAGGACACAGTATGTACGTGGAGAAACCGTTTCAGGAAAAAACTCCACCAGAATTGGTCTTGCTTGTATTATTTAACCTTTGATAAGATTACAATAACACTGATTCAATTCTCCTTGATATGTTTCTTTTGTCTTCAAGAAATCTTCTTCACAACCTGCAATATTTTCTCACAAAAATTTCTCATACAATTGCTACAATAATAGACAACATTCTTGCTTAAAAACTCATAAGAGTTAACATATATAATATCACAAAGCCTCTTGAGAAAATCTACACCTAGGGTTGCCAAGTTGAGTTCAAACATGCATGAAAAAGTCAAACAAGAGTTTCCCTCAAAGTTGGTGTTCAACACTAAAGTGTTAACCTCGTAGTTGTCAAAAATATCTTATGCAAGCTCATCCTCAAAGTAGGCACCCAAATTGGGTCCCACTTAACTGAACATTATAAATATTTTTTCCATGCAATAGTTGTAACTCAAAGATGCCAACTTGGGCGCCCAAGGTGGGCCCAAGTTTATCTTTTTTAATTGAAACACATCTGTCATCGATTCATGCAAAATAATATGCATGCATGATTCTCCATCTGTTAACTGAATGCATCAATCTGTTATCTGTCCATGCAACTCAAGTCAACTGAAATTAACTAACATGCAATTGAAGATAACTGAAACTTCAATCTTTATTTTATAGGTACTCAACATGCATAAATCAAAATCCCTATTTTGTAGGAACCTAGGATGCATTTTTGAAGTGAACTCAATTCACCAACCAGTTAACTGAATCAAGGTGGATCCCACCTCCCATGTGGGCGACCATGTACTCCTATTTTGTAGGAGCTCTCCCAAGGCGTCCCCACATGCTCCTAATGTTTAGGAATAACTACAAATGTCAAATTAAATGTTTATTTCATTCCAAATTATTCTCTTCCTAATCCTAGAGTTGTGAAACCCATTCAAAGAACTTAGGAGATATATGGAATATGTTAAGAATGCAATTAAATGGCATCCTATTCCCAACACCAGAAACGCACTGGAAAAATTTCACACATAAGCTACAAGAACCTCACACACTTGATTTCATGTTTCTATCACACCTAACATTTTTTTGGCTGCTTTTGACGTTGTAGACATCTAAATTTGACCACTTCCACATGGTCAAAATCGTCTACCATATTCATCTATTTTGTTAATAATGATTAAATAGTTTATTTAATCAATATTTCATTTTCTGCTTAAGGTTCCTAAAGTATGTAATTAAATAATTAAATACTTTACCTTACACCTTTTCTTCTCTAAAATAAATAAATATGGCAGTTTATTTAATTTAGTCACTTGACCTTTTTGATTAAAATCAATTTTTAATTCCTTATTTTCTCTCTCCTTGTCACATTCTCCATAATCCTTTTTTAATCTGGATTAAATTAATTAATTCATGATTAAGATGTGCACCACTTAATCAAGATTAGTGTCACATCCTCCATAATCTCCCATTTGCTTCTAATCTTTCATTAATTATTCTAATCATGAGTTTGCACAAACTTAATCAAGGTCATTAGCCACATTTAGCATGCCTTTCTTAGTCAACCTTTTCATTTGCCTTTCTTAGCCTTGACCCTCTTTCCCATGTGAATTTTTAATTCACATTTATTCACCATTGGTCTCTCTCTTCCCCATGTGAATTTTTAATTCATATTTTATCCTTCCAAGGATTACTTTATCCCCATGCAAGTTCTAGAACATGCGATTCGTCACTTCACATGTTCCAAAGACTTCTAGAACATTGGACTTGTCACATCACTCACATGTGGAAAATTCCCACCCTTTTGGAAACCCTATCTTATCCATTAGATTCTCTCAAGCATGTGAATTTTTAATTCACATTTATTTTTCCAACTACTTTCTCATTCCCCATGGAGATTTGTGAGGAATTCAAAAATCCCTCAAATGTCTTTTTCACTCTCATTTAGGGACAAGAAGTTTCGTTTTGAGAAAATATTCTCATCCCCCAAAGTACTTGTCCTTCTTCCACATCATGTACCTTTCTTCCACCTCACTTCCACATCATCTCATCCTAAGCCATCTCACATTCCACATGTCAAGATGTGAGGGCTTGTGAGTCCTCAACTCTCCATAGCCCTCCATCTTGGCTTTGTTGGTTTAATCTCAACCATTGAATTCTCTAGAGAATTCAAATTGCTCTATAAATACCCCCCTCTCTTCTCTCATTTTACAACACTTAGTCATTTGCACCCTTATGCTACCAAATTTCTCACTCAATTTGTAAGCATCATATTAGCCATTAGCACTTGCATTTATCATATTTCTCATCTTGCATACACCATTTCCATAGCCATCCAAAGAGGACACAAGCTTTCAAACATCAAGGGCCAACCAGGGGATTCAACGAAAAAGACGGTAAAATCGTTTATTGTCTTCATTTCATCTTCTTTCTTTGTGTTATCATTCCTTAGGTTAATTTTGATGTGTATCTTTTGTGTTTTTTCATTAGTGCATGATAGTTGTTTTGTATTTTAGAATAGGATAAACATTTAGGGATCACATTTCTGGCACATCCGGTGGGACCCAAAAAGGGTCCCTTTATTTCACATTTGTTGTTGTTGAATTTGTTTGTAGGTCCAAGTCATAGAGGGGTGGACTTGCCCTGCAAAGGGGCAGACTTTCCCTCCAGTGTGCTGTAGAGGGGCAAATTTGCCTTATTCTTCCCATTATTTATTGATTTTCATTGTAGAGGGGCGGATTTGCCCTCCTGGTTCATTGTTTTCTGACATTTTCACTGCAAAGGGGCAAATTTTCCCTTTTGGTTCATTATTTTCTGACATTTTCACTACAAAGGGGTGGATTTGCCTTGCTAGTTCACTATTTTTTAACATTTTCACTATAGAGGGGCGGATTTGCCCTGCTGGTTCACTGTTTTCTGATATTTTCACTGTAGAGGGGTAGATTTGCCTTGTTGGTTCACTATTTTCTAACATTTTCACTGCAAAGGGGCATTTTTGCCTTGCTGGTTCACTATTTTCTAATATTTTCACTATAGAGGGGCGGATTTGCCCTCCTGGTTCACTATTTTCTGACATTTTCACTGTAGAGGGGCGGATTTGCCCTACTGGTTCACTGTTTTCTAACATTTTCACTGTAGAGGAGCAGATTTGCCCTCTTGGTTCACTATTTTTTGATATTTTCACTGCAGAGGGGCAAATTTGCCTTGCTGGTTCATTGTTTTATGATATTTTCACTACAGAGGGGCGGATTTGCCCTACTATTTACATTTTTTTTTGATATCTGACTGTAGAGGGGCGAATTTTCCCTCCTAGTTCACTATTTTCTGATATTTTCACTACAGAGGGGCAGATTTTCCCTCCCGGTTCACTATTTTTAGACATTTTCATTGCAGAGGGGTGGATTTGCCCTCCTGGTTCACTGTTTTCTAACATTTTCATTGTAGAGGGGCGAATTTTCCCTGCTGGTTTACTATTTTCTGACATTTTCACCATAGAGGGGCAGATTTTCCCTTTTGATTCACTGTTTTCTAATATTTTCACTACAGAGGGGCAGATTTGCCCTCCTAGTTCACTATTTTCTGACATTTTCACTGTAGAGGGGTGGATTTGCCCTGCTGGTTCACTGTTTTCTAATATTTTCATTGCAGAAGGGTGGATTTGCTCTCTTGGTTCACTGTTTTTTGATATATTCACTGTAGAAGGGTGGATTTGCCCTGTTGTTTACACTTTTTTTTGATATCTGGGTACAGAGGGGCAGATTTTTCCTAAACAACACATTTTGGAAGGTAAAAAGGCGCATTTTAGCTGCATTTTTGTCTTAGTTTTTTGTTTTTTTGAGGTTCTAACCCCCTAACCTTATTTATTTGTGGGTATAGTTGGATTTTTTGCTAATATTTTGCAACATACTTTCATAATCAACAAAGAACGGAGGATTAAACAACTAACATTTGCATGCAGGGCCATCCGTTTGTTCAGATTTTTAAAATTTTCCTTATCTTTGAAAAGTTAAGTAAAAACTTTTCTTGTTATTTTTATCTAGGCACATAGTTTAATTAAGGGAGAAATAAAATTTACTGCTTGGTGTGCCTATTTTTTGTGTCACCCAAAGGGGGCATTAGTTTGTTTTCGTTTTCCCCTTGCACTTCGTGTGAGCCTAAGGAGTTGTTGGAAATGATTAGTGCCTTCTTTTTAGAGGGACCTGCTTGGGGATTTCATCACCGTAAGGGACGATCCCAACCACGCGTACCAGTGGGTATAGAAAGGGGGGAGAGCCAAAGCTATACCCCAATCCAGTCACATTGTGTCTAGCGAAGTATCAAAGCTAGGGTGCTACCTAGATAGACGTGAAGAGTTGGTCTGAGCCCTTCAATATCTCGTCGGGGTTCCCGACTCATGCTTGTGATGGGCTGGTGTTCATGGTATGAGCCTCACATACCAAAAGTATATCAAGGACTCCCTAGAAGCCTTGTATATCCTAGATTAAGACCTTTTGGCCATACCCTTAACACTAATCATAGGATTGTGCTTGTCTAAAGTGTCTTTTTGTGAGAAACCAATAAATTTTTGATCATTCAACCTCATTATTGTCATTTCAAAGTCCTTTCCATAGTCATTCTCATCTAAATTGAGTTCTTATTTTCTACAGAGGGGCGAATTTTCTCTATAAATTGTTGCAGAGGGGTGGATACGCCCTCCTGAACAAACAATTTCACCCCATTTGACCATCCCAAGCATCTATTTAACCATTCCAAACATCCGTTGGACCATTTCAAGCCCCCATTTAACCTTTCTAAACTTTCGTTTCTCACTCACATTATTCATTTCACAACTTGGGGAACCCATTTCACCATGTGTGACCTAAACATTTGTACTTTCCAAAAAGATTACTTCGACATCACCCCCATCATATAAAAACCATCAAGACATCTTTAGTTTCCATTCTTCATCATATTTCAACACAAAATCCCTTAAACCTTGTTTTAGGAGTTATCTCCCGAATTGACCAAGGCGTTAAGTTTGATCGTTATCCTACATATCAATCATTGTCTTCAACCTAATGAATCCACTTCTATCCTGAGGCGGATTTGTGTTGAAATTCAGCATCATTGGCCCAAATCAATCCCCTTTCATCTCAAGGTGGGTTTAACGCCGTGATCATTGGTTCAGCCTGTTTAATCCGATCAACCAACATATTAAGTCACCTAGGGTAATTTTTGAATTGGGTTTTAGGATCCCTTCGATCAAAAAATCCTAATCCA
This sequence comes from Sequoiadendron giganteum, assembly GCA_007115665.2. Lineage (NCBI taxonomy): Eukaryota > Viridiplantae > Streptophyta > Pinopsida > Cupressales > Cupressaceae > Sequoiadendron > Sequoiadendron giganteum. The sequence continues at coordinate 385,080,903 of CM021109.1, read as the reverse complement.
TCATCCAATCCAAAACAAACTTATCCAATTGATCCAAACAATCCAATCCAGTCTATCCAAATCCAATATCATCCAATCAAAATCCCATCATTCGATCAAAATTTAATCATCTAATCAAATCCAATCCTTATCTAATCATCAAATTAATTGATACATCATCCTATCGATCGACCCAACATTCAATCCAATCCTACAGTCTTAATCTAATCTGAATCAATCAATCCAAATCATCACATAGATCATCCTTTAGAAGTTGCATCTCAAAATCAGTTAATTGTTTTGCACGTTTAGACCCGTTCACAAACAAAAAAGCAAATGGCAGACGAACAAACCCAAGGTTCCCAACAAACTATCCCCCAAGATCCCAATAACATTCCAAGCAATCCACATGATCCCCGTAATGGTGCCTCATCCCAATCAAACACCGACATCCAAAATATCACACCACCCGGTGATGAGAACATGGTCAATCAACCCAAAGTTACCGTTGATGAATATCTTAGTAATCCTGCCAATGTCCAAATGATAGATCATCTCCTCAATGAATGTGGGGATAAGTTCCTTGCTACCCTACTCATGAAGGGAGTCAAACCACCATCTGACTTTGATGCCTCACCATATATCCTTCCAACATCTTCTGATCCGCAAACTTTGCAAAATGCTCCAGGAAATTCCTGTCCTCAAGAGTGAGCCCATGGATAACTAGTACCACCCCAAATTTGGAAATGTCATCATCCATCAACTCCAAGATTATCCTTGTCTTTTGACCAAGAAATCTACTATCTCACCATAAGATCCTAATGATCCCTATGCCTATGGCATGCCATCATACATCCCATCTGCTCCACCACTTCTTCCCCTGTATCCTAATACTGGGGGCACACCTATACTTACCAATTTTCCACCTCCTTCATTTCAACAACCTCCATTTAATCCACACCAGTCCACCACACTGCAAGCACCACCACAACATACTACTACTATTGTAGCCTCATCTCAACTCTCGCATCCACAACATTCGCAACACACTATCACTATCATGCAACAAAACATTTTGATCCCTCAACAACACACTACCATTTGTACATAGCTATCACATCAAGTAGTACAAACTACCTCACAACCATAACAACCACCGCATGGCCCTTTCATGGCCATCCCCCAACAACAACATATCTCATCTCACCCACCTTACCAACAATAGCCACAATGACGACCCCCACAACAACATATACATATCCTTACAAAAACACACAATAATCTGCTTACCAAGTACCTCTATCATCCCTCTAGCACATACAATGTTCCATCCCACCTCAATATGAATCCTCATCAAAATGCTCAAAACCAAACACAAACCCAACCACCACCTTACACCAATCCTCCTCAGTTGCAAAATCATCCTCACTAGAAACCATCAAATCCACTCCCATAGATCACACAACAACCCACCATTGCACAACAATACCAACCTTATACATCCTACCTTCAACAATAACAAACCCACCAGTAGGGTGCACTTTCCATCCCTTATTACCAACAACCATCATCACACCAACAAAGAGGTCCTACCTCCATGTATTACCAAAATGTTACACAACAGCAGGACCCATCCCTCGCTTCTTACTATCAACAACAATCACCTTACCAAGAAGTGGCTCCCACTCATCATAATCTGTCATCCAACTATCCATCCACTTATAATCAACAAATGCACTCGTATCCAGCTCAACCCGCCTATGATCCGACAATGACAGGGCCATCCTCATCATACTCGCAATACTATCCATACAATCAACCCACTCCGACTCCCACAAAACCCGTCAATAAGGACTTGGAAGAAGTAAAAGCAACATTAAAGAATCTACAAGCTAGAACACACAAACAAACATTCAAGTTTGAGGACATATGTCCTTATCCTTTTGATCCCTCCATTTCCTTGGTTTCTTTTTCCCAAGCATTTTGAGATACTAAAATTCAATAAATATAAAGGAACCAGGGACCCCAGAGCCCACCTTCAAGAATTTTATGCCCATTGCTAAGAGGTCATGCATAATGACAATTACCTTATCTGACTTTTCTCTAAGAGTCTACAAGGAGTCGCCCTTAACTGGTTTATGGGCCTTGAAAAAGGATCTATCAAAACCTTTGCACAATTATGTGGACAATTTGTCTCCCACTTCTCTTTTAATCTAGAGAAGGATATTGAGACACTTGATCTCCTGAAAGAAAAATAGCATGATGGGGAGACCTTTGCAAGCTACTTGCAAAGATGGCATGCCTTGGCCAGCAGGATGAAATTCCCACCATCAGAAAAAGACATGGTCATGTTGTTTATCAAAAATTTCCATCCAAACATGGCTCATAACTTCCAACTCCATTGCATCACCACCTTTGCGGCACTTGTGGAGAAGGACCCCATCTTGGAACGAGCCCTTGTTGCAAAAGGGCAAGTCAATTTTTTTATTTCTGATAAAGAGAAGTCCTTTGGGGATAAACCTCGTTGTTGGAATAGAAATAAGAATATTGTCAATGATGGTGTCACTGACACCAAACATGTTCAGGTGGCTACCACCACACAAAAATACCCTCCTCAACAACAACCATCAGTCCAAAACACCATATCCGTACCCAAGGGGCACCACGACAACAATCAAACCAAAATAACCAAGGGGGGAATAAATGACAGTTCACTCAGTTGGGAGAACCCCTTAGCATGGTGTTTAACAAGATTCTTCAAGCTAATTATCCCATCACGTATCCTATCACCAAACCTCTTGATGTGTCTAAACCCAAACTTGCTTGGTTTAAAGACAACAAATATTGTGAATTTCACAAGATTAAGGGACATACCTTAGATAAATGTAAAGGCCAAAAAAATTACATTCAAGGCCTCATCGATCAAGGTGAAATTCATGTAGATGCTAACACAACATCTTCATCCAATGCTCAAATCCAGATATATCAAAATGATTTTCCCAACCACAATCAGGGTCCTAGTAAATCTAACTCTCATCCTAACAACAATAACAACCAAAATAACAACACCAATAACATCAGCTATAAAAATGTGTCATATAATTACCAAGGTGTGGTCACATATGTAGAACAAGTGGAGCCACGTGTATCCATGATATACGTCAAAGGAAAAGATCCACAATGTGTTGTTACCATCCATCGAACCTGCATCACAGTCCCAATAGCTCCGACATTTACCCAACTGCCATTCATCAATTCACAGTATAACATCCTTGACCACCTAGGCAAGACTGCAGCTCAGATATCCATCCTGGACCTGCTCAAGTCATCTCTCATATATCAAGACATCTTGACTAAGGCCTTACAAAGCATGCAAGAATCTAATGATATTGACCCCACCTAATTCCAAGCATTAATGGGAAATCTCTCATCAACCTATCAGTTAGCCTTTAGCCAAAAAGACATGTCGCGCCTTAAGTCAAGCCACAACCGCCCCCTCCATCTCGAGGTTGGTGTAAATTGTCAAAAAGTAAAAAGGGTACTGGTGGATAATGGTTTGGCCCTAAATCTTTGCACATTAAAATTCATACAATAGGGTGGATATACCCAAGCTGACCTAAGCAATCAAGTTATCACCATCAAGGCATATGATAACACAAAGCGAGATTCTGAAGGAATTATTTGCCTTCCTATTCAAGTGGGCCCCATTGTATAGTACACTATGTGTCATGTTCTGGACCTTGACCTTCCATACAACATCCTCCTTGGTTGTCCATGTATTCATTCTATGCAAGCCGTCCCATCCACCTACCATCAATGTTTGAAGTTCCCATTTCAAGGAATGGAAGTCACCATACAGGTTGATCCCCAACCTTTTGAATATTTTCGTGCCTTAGAAACTTCCTTTCCACATTCACATTACTGCCCAGGAGTCAAAATGGGGGCATCCCAAACATCTAATTCTCATCTATCTACCAATACATTAAACACCTCATCATCCCCCCCTCATCCACACCATCATCCACACCTGGTTCCACCATCACCAAGGTCCAAATCATCGACAAGGGATGTGGTGAATACTAAATGCATACCACACTAAATGTTGCAACCATTCCACCCTCGCCATGTACATATCGGCAACCATCTCTATCAGTTGAAAAAGAAGAAGAAAAGACACTTATGCTCACCTCCAAGAACATGGGCTCGACAACATTCAATGATCTGGGTTCCCTTCAGGATCAAATTGGAAGCTGATATCAGCCAATGGGTTTACAGAGAGGAACTTGAGCCACCATGTCCCCTTATAGAATACCTCCAAGAGGTATATCCACGTGCCTCCAAGTTCATTAAAAAGTGCAATTACCAAGGTAGAGGCCTTGGTGTGGAAGAACAAGGAAAATGCTAGCCCATTGAAGCAACTACCATCCGACCAAGAAATTTGGGCTTGGGTTATGATACTAAACAAAAAGGTCCTGCAACATCCTCTAGCATTTCTAACGATGTTAGTGTTGACGATGGTTCCCTCGAAGACATACCAGAAGAAGAGTCCATCATACACGCGTACGATGATTTGGATCATGTTGATCTCCCTGCCATGTTTGAATGCTTATCTGTTTGCACCATAAACTTATCCCTCAAACATCCTAAAATTATAGATCATGACCTATAAGGTAGCACACCCATCAACACTTTTCCCTGAGTGGATACCTACATACATCTCATGGGATTGGGGGAAGATAAATGCCTTAACCGCAAAAGCAAAAAGAAACAAAAACAAAATAGGTCATCAAGTGAAAACCTCACTGAGGTGCTTTTTGACTGGGAAAAAGTAAATACAAAGGGTGTATCTAACAATGAAAACCTCAATAAGGCACTAGAGTATGGGAATGTTCTTCTTCCCCTTGTGGGAACACAAATATCTAAGCGGTCTTCTATTCTCATCGAAGAGACACAGGAGGCAAATTTGAAGATAGAAGAAAATCCAAGGATCACTTATGTAGCCAAATCTTTATCAACAAAACAATATTCCACCATTGTTTAAATTCTCAGAGAAGGTGTTATCAATTCTGCATGGGCTTATTCAGATATGCCCAGCCTTGATCCTAATCTTGTTGTACATCATTTAGATGTTTGTCCAGATGCCAAACCTGTCAAACAAAAACTACACAAAATGCATCCTCAGGTAGCCCTATTAGTCAAAAAAGAATTGGAGAAATTGCTAGAAGCCGGATTCATTTGACCCATTGACTATTCCAACTGGATTTCCAACATAGTGCCTATCACTAAACCTAACGGTGATATTAGGATTTGCATAGATTTTGGGGATCTCAACAAAGCCTGTCCAAAAGATGACTTCCCATTGCCCAATATCAACATGTTGGTTGACATCACTATAGGACACGAGATGTTGTCCCTTATGGATGGTTTCTTTGGCTGCAATTAGATTCGAATTGCACCTGAAGACCAACAGAAGACCACTTTTACCAAACCTTGGGGTACCTTTTGTTACAATGTTATGCCCTTTGGTCTCAAGAATATAGGGGCAACATATCAACAAGCAATGACTGTCATATTCCATGACCTCATCCACATTATCATGGAAGATTATGTTGATGACTTGCTGGGAAAATCCGAAACTAGAGACGAGCACCCTGCCATTCTGAAAAAAGATCTTTGAGAGATTGGAGCAGTACAAGCTAAGATTGAATCTAAAAAAGTGTGTGTTTGGTGTCACGTCAGGGAATTTGTTGGGCTTCATAGTCTCCCAGAGGGACATCAAGGTTGATCCTGCTAAAGTAAAATCTATCGTGGATATGCCTCCACCTCAAAACCTGAAACAGTTAAGGATCCTTCAAGGAAAGCTACAATATATCCTTCGGTTTATAGCCTAGCTTGCAGATAAATGTCAATCATTTGCCCACCTTCTGAAGAAAGACACCACCTTCAAATGGAATCAATAGTGTTAGTTGGGTTTTGATAAGATCAAAGAATACTTGGCCCACCCACCAATCTTGATGCCACCTATCCCAAGAAAACTCGTCCTGCTATACATCTCTGCCACTTTAGTTGCACTGGGGGCATTGTTGGCACAACATGACGAGTCCTCAAAAGAGCGAGCAATCTATTACATTAGCCGAACACTGTTCGGTTATGAACTAAGTTATTCGCCAATGGAGAAAACATGCCTCGCCATGGTCTTCAGTACAAAAAAATTACGTCATTATATGCTTAGCCATCTAGTAAAGTTGATATCAAAGGTTGATCCCTTCAAATACCTGTTATCTAAGACAACCCTAACTAGCTGCATGGCTAAATGGATCATGATTCTGAGTGAGTTTGATATAGAATATGTGGAAAAAAAAGCTATTAAAGGACAAGTAATCATAGATCAGTTGACAGACGCTCCTTTAGAGGATGCTTATCCTTTGACTACATACTTCCTTGATTTAGAAGTCTTTAAAATCATAGAAACCACTACTTGGACACTCTACTTTGATGACTCAAACACTCACAATGGATCTGGGGTGGGCATTTCGCTTGTCACACCACAAGGTGATTACATTCTAAAGTCATTCAGGTTGGAATTCCCATGCACTAACAACATAGAAAAGTATGTGGCTCTCATCATAGGTCTTCGAGTCACTGCCTAATAGAATATCACTCATCTACGAGTTTTTGGTGACTCACAATTGGTCATTAAATAGGTAAATGACGAATTTCAAACAAAATATGATAAGTTATTGCCTTACAAATGCATGGTGGATGACTTCAAGAAATAATTTTCCTTCATCCAATTTGAGCAGATCCCAAGACTTCAGAATAAGGTAACAACCGCTATGGCTACTATTGGGTCCCTAATTGACATACCAAAAGACCGTACAGATTGTCAATTTCTAGTCAAACAACTCTTAATCCCAGTGTATGATATCCCTGAGAGTGACATGGTGTGTGATATTGTAGGCCCTAAATCCCCTTGGTACCAAGAAATTTACACCTATATTCATGACAACACCCTACCGTTTGATCTCACAAGAAACCAACATAAGTCATTTATCCAATGCACTACCCGCTACACCATCATTGGTGATACACTTTATTGGTGTGGGTATGATGAAACTCTCCTCCATTGTTTAGATGAAACCAAAGCCCGCATGACATTAGCAGAAGTGGATAATAGTATTTGTGGGGCCCATTTTAATGGTATGGCCTTAGCCAAAAGGATTCTAAGAGCAGGGTATTACTGGCCTACAATGGAACATAATGCTTGTGAATTTGTCAAAATGTGTCTTCTGTGTCAACAACATGTAAATTTGATTCATGCCCCAACACAAGAGTTACAACCTATCATGACACCTTGGCCATTTTCACAATGGGGTTTTGACTTGATTGACAAGATCTACTCTCCATCCTCCGATGATCACACCTTTATCATCACATCCACTGAATACTTCACCAAGTGGGTGGAAGCCATACCACTCACTCAAATCACTGGTGTTCAGATCTCTAAGTTCATCCTCTACCATATCCTCTATAGGTATGGTATCGCCTCCACCATCATCATTGATAATGAAAATCCATTCAAGAATAAGTGCATGAAGTTCCTCTCTGAAACATATCATATCCAACATCATTGGTCCACCCCCTTTTACCCCCTGGGTAATAGACAAGTAGAGGCAACAAACAAAACACTAATCAAAATCATTAAGAAGATGGTCAATAACAGTGGCCGAGATTGGCACCTCCATCTCCATCCTATTCTTTGGGCCTATCATACATCCATCCACACCCCCACTAGTGCTACTCCATAATCCCTTGTCTATAGCACTGAAGCCATCTTGGCAATTGAAGTCGAAATCCCCTCACTTTGAATATCACTCAAGAATCTCATCACTAACGAAGACACTCGAGTGGAATGGCTCGCACAAATGGAGTTGTTGGATGAAAAATGGGTCAAGGATTATAACCATCTACAAGCCTATCAACACCGAATCAAAATAAGCCACAATAAGAAAGTCCACCCTCGTCACTTCAATGTTGGCGACTTAGTTCTCAAGGAAAATGAACAAAATCAACAAGATTGAGAGAAGAAGGGTAAGTTTGAAGCTAATTGGTTGGGCCCTTATGTTATCACCACAAAGTATGGTTTTGGTGCATACATGCTATCTACCCCTGAAGGAGAACCCTTGGAGGAACCCATCAACATCATGCATCTGAAGAAATTCTATACTTAGGTTAGCTGGGGTATCCTTCCTGGTAAAGTTTCAAAAATACAAAAAAAAGAAGAAAAATAATAGATATAAATAAAAATAAAAAAAATAAATCCGAAAATAGTAAAGAAAAATAATTTGTCCTATTGTGAAAACCATCCCTGTGTGGCACCTTGGATATGTATGATTGGTGAAAACCTGGCAACAAGTGCCTCTCGTATAGGGCTTAATCATTATCTACCTTGCGTCTTGGTTACTTTATGATTTTTCCATCAGCTCGTCGATCCCCATATCCTCCCATCCACTTGCATCACCTCATCGCTTGGTATATTTTTGGTTGAGCATTGGATGACCATCATCTGCTATTTGAAATACTGAGCTTTTTATCCTAATTCGAGCTTGTGTCATCTCGTTGTTGTGGTCATCTCCATCTAGAGTCATTCATTGTGTCGGTCTCTATCTAGGTTTCATCCTGTCTCTCTTGAACTACGTCGCCCCTACACTTTCACGTAGGCAAGGTTGATCTTTTGATCCACCCCCGAGGCACTTTGTCCTCCATCATCCATCACCATTTGTTCACTTTTTGATCTTCACTATTGTTGGTCTTTCGTCCTTATCAAACTATGTTGCCCTTGCACTTTCACGTAGGAAAGGTTGATCATTTGATCCACCCCCGAGGAATTTTGACCATCTTGTGATGGTCGTCCATCATCCATCCTCATCATCCCCTTTCTGGTCTTATCCAAGGTCTTTTCTTGAACTACAAGGGCTTTGCACTTTCACGTAGGCAAGGCTAATCTTTGATCAACCCTCGAGCCCCTAGGTCTTTAGGGTGTGTCGGTCCTCTTGTTTTGTCTCGTTGTCTTGTTGTTTTTTTGTGTCATCAAGTATGTCCCTATCATCGCCAATTCTTCACAAATAGGATCCTCTAGTGTCAAAAGATCTGATTGGTGGCAAAAATCCTTCATCATCTAGGTCATTTTAGTTTAGTATCCATCATCGGTCTTAACAAGATGCATCCTTCCTAACAAACCACATCAACCCCATCCATCTTTATGATCTTATGGCAAAGGAAGTTTGAATTAATCATGATATTTTAATGCTTTTGGCTTATGTTTATTGTTTGAGCTCCCTCTTATAAACTAGTCAAGATTGCCATGATCCATCATATTATGGTGCATTTTTCCTAGTCAACATAGGGGCATCTCTTGATTGCTTATTGTTGTTGTCTACTGGGTTGTCCCACGTGGTACCCACCAGGATTTCCTCCCCGGATCCTATGTTATGTGGGGACATCCCTTTGTGCTTGTGGTTATCCCAATGCCTGGCCCGACCAAAGTCTTTGTTACTTTGGGGTATTGGGATAACCTTGTTTGTTGTGTGTGTTTCTTGCATTAGACACTAATTCGCCTTTGTTTTATCTACCATGGTGGATGGTGTCTTATGCTATAGAAAAAATCAATGCTCTGAAGGATGGAAAATTGTATTCATATTGCATTTCATTTCATTGCATTTCCCCTTCATCTATCCTCGTGGCTAACGTATGACTCATGATTTCGGTTGTGCAAACTTTGATTTCTTTCCACTCTCTTCTTCTCAGGATACTAATGGTTCTTGACAGGTGTAGTATCACATCCACAATACACCTATCCTCTACCTACACTCCCAGGCTAGTCCTCATTAATACTTGTGTTTGCATTGCGTTTCATGTGTACATTCATTTTTCCATACATATTGCATCAGCCCATTAGGTTAAGTATCTTAGGTTCATTTATCCATACATTTCCATAATCACATTTATATATCACCATCTGTAAATACATTGTTAGGTCCACAATAATGACATCATTACATAAATAAATCATCAACATCATGCATAATCAAATCATCCACATAGGCCTAAAACATCATATACATAATCTATCGTAAGAGCATAACATAAATCATCCATGACATAAACATAAGGCATAGTGTCAATGAGGACTATCGCATATCATAATCAAAATAATACAATGCCCATCTCATCACAATGTCCAAAACATAATCACATACATATCCCTCGCATATATCATCAAATAAGGAACACAATCCAAGGATGTAGATCACATCCACTCCATGTAAATATGTACTAAGTCTCCATCCTGTACCTGTCAAAAAATCAGTATCTTGTAACTTGCTCTCTGAGTTGCCCATGTCTGATTCCGAAGGAGAATCAGGCATTGGTCCTTTGTGTGTCAGAGTCCCCTGATTATCATGACCAGGAGTCTCTTGATAACCAACGTAGCATGGAGGAGCCGGCTGAAAGTCGCTATACCCTCTGGTACGTGTCCCTAAAGATTGGGACGGTGTCGACATCTGAGGTACCTGCCTGACAAAGCGCATTGTGCACTATGCCAGATCTGAAACTACTTGCTCATAAGCACACCTCTAGTAGGTCACCTCCTGCATATAATCATCTCTCTACCCAACTTGATATCTAGCGGCATTCTGCTCATGTATGTATCTATCTCGATCTCTGCTAATAGCTCGCCACTCCTGCTCCCATTACTCCTACACTGTCATCAGTAGTTGTACCTACTCTGTGGCCCTCTCCCTCTCTGCTTGTGCAGTCTATAACTATGTATGCAATCCCTGTACATGACTAAATCTGTACCATCCCCATCACCCTCCACTACCTATGACTGACTATGTGCTACATCTCTCTCAGCACTCTCTGCTAGAGCCATTGCTGCATCTCTCTAAAAATGTAAGATCTGGACCTGTCTCTGTGCATCATCTCTCTCTCCTTGTATCACCTGCACTTGTCTCTATGCACTATCTCTCTCCTCTTGGAGGGCATGTCCCTCTCCCTCTGCACTGTTGCTATTTGGGACTCTATTGCCTCAACCCTCACTCTCGCCTCCTCTAGGGATATCTCTATAGTAGATACGCTATGTCCCTCTCCCTCTGCACTATTGCTATTTGGGACTCTATTGCCTCAACCCTCACTCTCGCCTCCTCTAGGGATATCTCTATAGTAGATACCCTCTCCTAAAGCTTTGTCTTGTCCCCCAACAGTCCTACCATCTATACCCTTAGTGTCTCCATCTCCCTCTCAGCCCATTATAGACAGTCCACTGAGATATGCTCTACCACCCCTCTAGACTCTAGCTGTCCCCGCATCTGTGATATAGTCATCACCGCCTCTAACCTGTCCTGATCCTAGGTCACCCTAGCTAGCTCACCTCATACTCTATCCATCTCTACCTACACTGCATCCCTCTCTCTCTCTCCACATCACATGCATCTGTCATTAGCCGACCGACAACAATATCAAACTCTCTCTGTCTTGTCTCCTATTATGCCTTGCATAACCCCCCATCTTTTTCCTTGATCAAAATGGGTCCCCCTCTTTGGTTTTCTATCCTTGGTTATTTTTCAAAAAATTTTGGAGTTGTTCTTTCTTCCAAAACTTTGTTTTCTTTTGTTTTTTCAGAGCCGGAACCAAAATTGAATCTGGATTTGCAACTTGTTTTGAGTTTCATTCCCTGACTCCTTCCTGATGCCGATCCCGCTCATCTCTTTGTTGGTCACTTTGGTCTATCTTTTTTTCCTTTCACGGAATCGAAGGCAGAATGGATATTAAGTTTGGGATCTATACAAAGTTCCAAACTTGTTTCCATCCCACCTTCGCCTCCACCTTTTTTGTTTGATTGTTTGGACTTGGGATCAATGTTGTTTTCCTTGTTTCGATCTCGGTGTCTTATTTTTGGTTATTTCTTTCCTTTTTTTCATTGTTGGCAGAACCAGAACTAGAACCAAACCCAGAACTTGGACAAAGTTTCCAAACCTGGTTCTCATTCCATTTCCACTCCTTCCTTTCTTGTTGCTGTCTGAATTTACTTTAGTCGCACAATAGTTTTGTGCCTGTTCTTGCCACGATTCTGCGTCTGACCTACCACATTAATGGCATTAATTACAGGTACCTCCCACATATGAAATTGGATTTTTAAGCTTAATTAAGGTTAACGCATTGGTTATTATTATTTTTTAAACAAGTAATATTGAACCAAAGTTGAGGTAGAGCATTTGGGAGGACGATTCAATCGGAGGTCAAGCATTTTGCATGCGGATTCGCATCAAAGGTCAGCCTGTTGTATTTCTTTTCTAGGTAGGGTTTATGTTCTTTGTTACCATTTGTTGTGCTTGTTTGGTTTGCCATTCTTCGCGAGGTTTGTGACTCTTTTCATTTGCTTGTTTTGTTTTGTTTCCTTTGTCTTTGGTTTTTTATCTGTTTTTGTTTTATTTAATTATCTATCATTTTCTCGTTTGTTTTTGCTTTGCAACGGTCATTTTCAAATTTTCTTCGCTCCCGTACTGTTGTGCCCTGGGTTTTTGGGGGTGTTGATCATCTATTGCATGGTTTTATGGTGTTCTTCGATCCATTACTTTACCTACCAGTCATTTTTTGTGTTGACTTGTTGATTTCGAGTAGGGTTAATTTGTGCCCTAATTATTTAAGTCGAAGGTTTTTAATAAACTAGGGTTTTGCGCATCTCTGATTAGATTTAGAAGTGTGCCCTAGTTGCTATGTTTCCCTTCAGTCATATGGGGGGTGGTTTAGTACTATTATTTTAAGCCTCCTTGGTTTGTCAGGTGACCTCATTTTTTGGCCATAATATGATTCGTTCTACTGTCAAAATTTCTAATGACGTGATGTTTGTTTTAACCAGAGTCTGATCCAGGATTAATTCTATTCTCAAACCTTTGTTTGTAATGGATGTCAAACTTGTCTCTGAGCCCGCTTTCGATGAATTATTAATTATCAAAATATCTTTCACTCTGTCAGAAGCGAAGGCGGACCAAGAGATAAACTTGAAACTTCTTCATTGTACCAAGTCTGATTTCCATTCTGATCTCGATCCCAATTAGCATTCTAACTCCATCTCTGATCCCACTATATGGTTTGATTTGAGTTCAATGTCCATTCCGGTCCCGACCCCGACGGTGTTTTAAAAGCTTTCTAGAGATGTCATGCTTGGTCCCGCCTCTGGTATATATGAATGGTGAGATATCTGACCCGATTTTTCATACTTCTTGTGGATCTAATATTGGGTTTTATTGTAGAAATTAAAAAAATATGTCAGGAGCATCAGGTGAGGCTTTTCAAAGGAGTCAACCTGCAAAGACTTCAAAACCAGGAGCAAAGCCTAAAAAGGTTAAGCCAATACAACTCCCTTATACCTTGAGGTATAATCATCAGGGTCTTGCCATCATTGCTGGTAAAGTGGATTCTGATTGGGTAGACATAACTGATACCAACCTGGGTCCATTCCATTTTGAGGAATTATACTTAGAAACTTTTGTTGAAGAGGTAACAGGGAGGACCCAAAGAATAGTTGAATTTGGCTTGGCTCATATTACTATATTTCCTCTATCAATCCAATATCCTGAATTAATAATGAAAACAACTGGAGCCTATTATCCTACTACTAGATAGTGTGTGGATTCGTAGGGCAATGTCATCATTGATCTAACTCCTCAAATGTTTTAGTTCATGTTTAATGTGCCCACTCCAAAGAATCCTAGGATGCTCAATGAGGTGGAGGCTTTGAAAATATGTAGTAATCACAAGGAAGCCAAAAAAACTCATTTGAATAAGAAATGGATGAGAATTGAGAAAAAGTCTCTAGTTAAGCTTCCATATCAACCTAAAAGGGCAGAATTCTACAAGGAGATTGGGGATATTATAATGATGCTATCCAGAGTGCTTGGGAAAAGGGATGCTCTTCACTAAAAAGGATGGATGTTTCCATTCTTTCAGACAATCCTAGATGGTAGGCAACAATTTGATTGGCCCATGATTGTGTCTGAAAGCATACACAACCAAATGATTAGAGTGAGAGAAACCAAGAGTTTCTTCATGACCTCTTATGTCATTTATGTAGAAGCAAGAAGAGGCATTTTTCCAGGTTTAAACAAAGTGGGGATTTTGGGAGAAGCTGCTAGATAGAATAAGGTGTGGAATCATTATGGTCAGCTCACCTTGCAAACTTTTGAACTGCATTACAGAAGGGTTAATGACGCATTTTTATATGTCATTATTAACCAGCTTACAGGAGATGCAGGATATAGATTGAGCCAGGAGGCCATGACATTCATCACATAGTGGGGATATTGGTTTATCCAATACCCCAAGTTTACTTATTTCAGGATGGCTGGATTTGATGGTCACCCTCACCTACTCCCTAGATGCTGTAGCAATAGGATTGTGTTAATAGAGTTCGTTTATCAAACTTTGGGGGTTAATTCTAAATTTGGTATAAAGCATAAGCCTGGTTGTCATAAGTTCCCCATGAAGTTGGGTGAATATAGCTATCCACACCTTGTGGGAGATAAGGATGTTTGCAATGAATTGATGCATCTGAAGTTGGGCTTGTACACTACTGGGAAGCACTTTGATCCAAAGAAGAAGATGAACGCTTTGCTTGCTTTTGTTTTTGATAAACACTTCAATCTATTGGAGGACTTTTGGAGCGATCTTCAGGATGAGTATGACTTGAGGAAAATAAATTATGAAAGGTTTCCTATCCCACTCATGGTGGAGTATGCGGTCAAGGTGGACATTCCTGAAATATTATCAGATGATGGGGTGGTTTTTCATTCCCAATATTGGGTATAGAATATAGGTACCAAGAACTTGGATCTGATAGATTGGGGTGCAGAGGAGACCATAGATATTAAACAGATATCAAGGCCAGTGTTGGATAGAAGCATCCAATGGGTCATGCTAAGAACCAAGGAGCTTGGGGGTCAAACATCCAAGAAAAGGAAAGGAGCCAATACCACTCAAGGGTACAAGAGGATGAAAAGAAGAATGCCTCCTAAGGAGCCCTTGGAATTCTTCCCTCCTGACATAGAGGAATTTGAACTTGAAGTTCTAGCTCAAAATCTACCTGAAGCACATGAAGAAGAAGTCCCAACAGGACCTAGGGCCTCAACATCAGTTGTAGGTGAGTTGTCTACTCATCCCCCTCCTACAGAGCACCCAAGTGGAGAAATGCCTAGGGGAGCTCTCCATAACGAAGCTGGAATTTTAAAGGGAAAGGGTCTTGAGGTTGAAATCCATGATGTAGAGATAGACTCTGAGGATACTCTCTCGGATAAGGAGGCACTGGAGGAGACGCCTCTTAATGAAATTGAGGATGTAGGAATTGAGCACGTTTTGAAAGAGGAGGACCAATGGACGTTGTTTGCAGAAGCTAAGAGAGAATCTGATGCAAAGGAACAAGCTGATGCATTACTCCAACAACAATTAATAGAGGCCAAACATTAAGTTGATGATTTAGGCAAGCAACAACAATAAAAGGATCAGGAGCTCAGAGTAAAGTAGGAGAATGACAAGTTAGAAATGCTGCAAAAGATCCATGATCTTGAAGAAGAGAAGGATAGACAAAGAAGAGAAAGGGAAGCCCTTGAGGCTAAATTTAAAATTGTTGAAGAGGCCTATAAGAAAAGGGAGGAAGAAGAATGCTTGCAAAAGGAAAAGGATGTTGGAGATCTTTCTAAGCAACAACAAAAGGAAAAGGAAGCATGGGACAAGCTCAAAGACTCGGAGAGAGAGAGGGATAAATTACTTGAAGAAAAGAGGTTAGAGGAAGAACATTTGAAAAAGGAACGAGAAGATAAAAGGCTGTAGGAGAAGAATGATAAGGAAGAGGTTGAGAGGGTTGCAAAAGAGAATGCAGAAAAGGAACAATAAAATGTGTAGGAGTTTGATTCTCAACCTAAAGGTACTTTATATCAGCCACTATCTTATACCACTGCTGCCTCTTCCTCTACAATGATGGCTACCACTCCTAGTGCTCCTACATGGTTAAAGCTAGATCTTGAGAAGAAGCAGATAGCTCCACCACAACCTCTTAATTGGGAAGAACTGATAAAGGAGATAGAAAATTAAAGACCTAAGAAAAAGGCTAGAGTTCTTCATTCCCAAGGCTCACAGAGGCAGGAGAGATAATTGCTGAATGTGCAATTCCAGTGGTGGACAAGGATAGGCAAGATATGCAACTGATTCATTATCAATTGGGCATAGTCAACGTAGGGAGGCCTAAAGGGAATCAACAAATAAGTCTTATTGATGTTGTAGCTTCCTCCACAAAGTCTAGGATGATCAAGGATAAACAAAGAAAGGATGAGCTTAAGGCTCAATTGGATCAATTGCATAGTTTCTTAAGAGATGTTTCCACTCCCAGGTCCCAACAAGCTGCTGCCTTGGAAACTCCAGTCTTACTCACAAAAGAGAAGTTGATGATTTAGTACAAATGAGGAGTAAGTCTGGTATGCTGGATAGATGGATTGACAAGCTTAATCAGGAAGTGGGTGAAGTGCTAGTAAACAGTTTTGAAATCCATAAAAACAACACTTGAGTTGATAGAAGAAATGGGTCATCATACTGAATCTCAAGGAGAACAAGAGGAATAATATAGGGGGTATGTTCAGAAGATGAAAGATATCAGTAAGTTTCCAAAATCAACTCTTCTAGAGAAATCAATCCTCGAAGCAGATAATGTAGATTTCTTGGAAAAGGCCTCAAGCATAATCTAGTTTAGGTCTGACTTCATATATAAACATAGGAATGAAATTCAAGATGCTAGTAAAGACTTGAATGAGTAGCTTCATGAATTAGAAGCTGTAGTAGCTATTTTAGTCAATGTGAACATACCGATTAAAGAAGGCATGCCTTTAGATCAATTGAAGGAGAAATGGAACAACAGATTCCAGGAGGTCATGCAGAAAGAAGATGATGGGGAGGATTTATTGTTGGATAGACTAATGGATATTAAATAGGAGGTGACAACTTCTAGGAGGGAGTTGACCAAATTGAAAGATATGCAGAAATTTGCCTTAGCTGAGTTGAAAAGAATCAAATTTGAAGATAGCTAGGTCAATGGGCCTGATGTGGACATCCTTCAACAAGTGTTCTCTAGCTATGATGAATATCTTCTTAAGCAAACAACGTAGGATTGAGTTTGTAGAAAAATGTTCTATTTTGGGCACATGACTTCCCCTTTTCTCTCCTACTTTATAGGGCAATAAAATTTTGAACTAAAGGTTTTCATCAGCCAGTCTTGTCTCTTTTCTTGGGTGTCAGATTTTGCACAATGAGGCAATCAACTTTTGAACTGAAGATCAGCCAGTCTAGTTTCTTGATGTAGTTTCGGCTGCTTGATTAGTGGATCTCAATTTTTGATTGAGGGATTTATGTGTAGCATGTCTATATGTACTTTTGAGCTCCATGTTGTAAAGGTCAGCTGATTGAAGTAGAATTAGCCACCTGATGATAGCAGATAGGATTTTTATAGCTTTGAGCAGAGATACTTTTTAAGTTCTTGTTTAATTTAGATACACTTTTTATACAGTTTTATGTTGGAATTTAGTTTATTGGATGAGGTTAATGAACCATAATCGGTTTGTATTCCATAGAGTTTGTTGTGCATAAATGTTTCTTATTTGATGTGAATTAATAGGGGAAAGCATATTTTAAAGATTATTACATTAAATTGTCTATGAATGGAATTGTTATATGTCTTTTGATCTATATTATTGATAATGAATGAGGAATTTGTTTTGAATCTTGTGGTATTTTGATGAATGGTTGTGATGATGAAATTAAGTACTATGAATGTATGCAATGGTATGGATTATGTTGTGAGTTGCATCATGTTAAGGTTTTGATGTGTTAAGGATTACTCGTTGTTGAGAATATATGTCTAGATGTTAAAGAATTTTGTTCATGTTTTACTGATTTGTGCCTTGATCTATCCTTTTTCTATTTATTGATAATGAATGAGGAATTTGTTTTGAATCTTGTGGTATTTTGATGAATGGTTGTGATGATGAAATTAAGTACTATGAATGTATGCAATGGTATGGATTATGTTGTGAGTTGCATCATGTTAAGGTTTTGATGTGTTAAGGATTACTCGTTGTTGAGAATATATGTCTAGATGTTAAAGAATTTTGTTCATGTTTTACTGATTTGTGCCTTGATCTATCCTTTTTCTATTTATTTAAACCCCCCCATTAAACATAGATTGATGAATCTGATACAGTTTGTATTCCTTATCATGAACAAAGGCCCCTTGAATATTACAGTTGCATTGGCCAATTGAGTGACATCAAATAGTTGAGAATCAACTACCAGGATCTTGGAAGTTAGGCTACTATATGCTGTCTTTCTTTTTTAAGAGAAATAGAGTAGAAATATTTTGTTTATGTTGTTTGTGCTATTTTGACCATCAATAAATTTTGTGCTAGAGGGAGGGCTTGAAGGAAAAAGGTGGTTCGGATTGGGTCATTCTCACCAGAAAAGTATGGGAGAATTCTCACATCCTCTACCAACTTTGAACTATTAGTAAAACTTCAAACCCCTGGTTAGATACATACCCCAAGCTTGTAGAGTTTTGATCCCACCACTTACTCCACTTGGATTTCCACCAAATCCATCTTTACCATCCCAGTAAACCAATCCACACACACACCACCAGTTCGACCAGTATCACCACCGGTTCAACTAGTATCACCATCGCTTGCTCGACCAATCCCACCACCACCCACGACTTACTTTGTAAATAACCCCTCTCCACTAGGGACTATTCCTGGTGGTATACATGGTCTACCCAAAAATCCAAAAAGTTTTTGCCCCAAGTATATGCATGGAGAATTAAGAAGTGCCGAGGAACATATACAAGCATTCAGGGATGCTTGTACCCGTGCTTAGGTGGCTCACCAAGACATTATATGTAGGTTGTTTCCTTGTTGTTTGGGAGACATGGCATACAACTGGTATCTAAATCTGCCCCAAGGGTTTATTCCAAGCTGGGCATATTTAGAAAATTCCTTTATTAATTAGTTCAGGGTCTATGTAGACCTGACCTTCTTGTATCATCAATTCTCTACCATAAGAAAGGAACATCATGAACCATTGCTGTTATTCAACACTAGATTCCAAAGAATATTCCGTAGGTTACAAGACCCTTACTTAGTGGCTGAAAATATTGCCATTCTGGCATATTTAAGAGCTATTGATCCCTTGATTGGCCTATTCTTGCAGAGAATTATGCTAGCAATGGGATTGAATTTGTCTAAATTTTATCATCTAGCCATTAAATTGCAACAGTAGATAAGTTTGCAATCAAGAAGTTTAGGAGAAGCTCTTCCCCTATGGGTTATCAAATGCCTAATCCACCTTTGTTCAATACAATCCCAGGGATGTCTTACTATCAATATGGACCTATTTTTGATTTACAAGACTCACCTACCATTGCAATTTTTGCTAATTGCATTTAGGATTCTTCCCAACAATCTCAAAACTACCAGCAACAAGGGGGAGGGTCAACTCCTATTCATTCTCCATCTGTAGGACAGACTGTGCAAAATGATTACACTGTTCAACTAACCAATGAGGTGGAAACTCTAAAAAAGAATCTATCACAAATGTCGAACGACATGGAACAACTTAGACATAACCCCCCACAAAACCAAAATCAGAATTACCAGAATCTGGGAAGTTATAACAACCAGGGTGGTTAGTCTAATCAGAATGCAAATTAGAACACCAATAGGAACTTCCAGAACCAAAACTTCTCTAACCAAAATTATCAAAATCAAAACAAAGGATACAATCAGAAGTCCAACAACAACAATAGGCAGTGGAAAACTAGACCCAATAATGGGGGAGTTCCCCATAATTATCAGTCTGGTGAAGATAAACAACACACTGCTAATGTTGCATATCTCAATTTCATGGCTAATTGGTGTAGACTACATGATACTGCAACACATTCTGAGGTTAATTGCCCAGAAATGGAAAAAATGGTGAAGATTGCACAAGTTGATTCCCACCCTCCACAAGGAAATTCCAATCAAGATGGTGGGTTAGTAAGTACTGCTATGACTTATAAGACCATTGAGGAATAATATAAATTTCCCATGCAGGGAGATAATGAACGAGAAGATGTGTATGATGCCCAAACCTTCCAGTCTAAAGGTGGTCACTTCCTAAGAAATCAGAATAAGGGCCCATTCACTACATCTGCACCTCCCAATAACATGGTCCCACCTAATCAGAATGTAGATAATAACCCACCATCACCAAAGGGGCCTTCTGACTCTCATAACAAAGGTAATCCACATTCTTTTCCTAAGTATCAAGTTAGGAATGATTCAGAGTTTGATTTTATTGCAGAGATGTAGAGACAAAAGACATCATTGTCATTCTTTGACATTATGAAGTGGTGCCCGACTCAACAGGAAGTTGTGTTGAAAGCCCTGGAGGAGGCAGATCCTTCAAAAGGAAAAAGGTAAAGTGATTCCGATGAAGGAGATGAATGCGGCCATCTATAAAGGTAAGACCAGTACCCCACCTTTCCTTTTGAGTTTAATAATTTTTGGAAAGAATCTGCATAATTGTCTGTTAGACTCTAGAGCATCAGTTAATGTTATGCCCTTTTCCATTTGCAAAAAGCTAGGATTAAGTCCTGCCCAAACTAATAAGAAAGTGATTTAGGTTGAAAAAACTAAGGTTAATGTGGTGGGAGAATTAAAAAATATGCATGTACAGGTTGGATCGGATCCAAGGATCCAAATTGACATAGATATTCAAGTGGCTGATATCCCAGAAACATATGGTATGCTCCTGAGTTGGGAGCTAATGAAGAGTATTGGGGGATATTTGTGTTTGGATTTCTCTCACATGTGGCTGCCTTGGAAAGGGATATCAACATGGATTAGAATTGAGAGTGAGCCTAGGCTCAAACACATGATTACTGATTATGATTCTCCCAATGAAGTAGCATACTTTGAGATTGAGATAGGAATTTACAAGCAGGAGGAGATCATGACCTTCTCAATATTCAGTTCTGATGATACACCGCCTCTAAAACAGAATGACCCAATGATCTCGATCAACCAACAAGTTCTAATAAAAAAATTGCAACAAGATAGGATGGTATTGGGAGAAGAGACTGATTTGTGCAGTTTGTTGCTTCCTAATTGGTGTAGGATACATTATCAGAATCATTCTGAGTTGACATGTAAACCCTGTGTAGATATCTTAAACCATATCTGCCAGCCTCAACTGATTTGTTAAGATCAACCTCAAGCACCCACCAATGAATTTCCATTTGAAGCTAAGGATGCTACCATCGTCACTAGAACGAATCTTTCTCAAGAGGAAGATCCCTCACCATTCGAGAAGGCTCAGGTTCTATGCTCTAAGTTTCAAGAGGAGATTGAGGTATCTCAGTCTTTCTCCATTACACCCACCCCAAATAGTCTTCCAATGCCTAAGGCATTGATGAAAAATGAATTGGATTGCAACTTAACCAAAGAATTTGTTCAGGGAGTGATTCTTGAACAAGCTTTAAATATAGAAGAATCTTTAAGTGAACCTTTCCCCCAGTCACTTTCAACTCTTGATGGCCAACAATAGTTCGAGCCGCCACCCATCTCAAGCAAGTCATCCCCTATTATCCCAAAAAAGAAAGAGCTCCTAGTTAAAGATCAATTATGGAGTCTTAAATTTGATGGCTCTAAATCCAAAGCAGGATGTAGAGCAGGGATTGAACTAACCAACTCGAAAGGGAAGACTTACTTTGCATCTTATAGGTTGCAATTTGGTTGCACAAACAATGTGGCTGAATATGAAGCACTCACTTCGCGGACATATGTTTACCCATTAAAATAAGGCCACCACTCTCATGGTAATGGGGGATTCTGAAGTAATTGTAAAGAAGGTATGCAACCATTATACTTGTCATAACAAAAGATTGGCTGCATATAGAAATAGAATTTGGAATTTGATTGAAGATTTTAATGCTTTTGGGATCACTCTGATTCCTAGAGAAACTAATCAGATTACGGATGCCCTCACCATTACTGCTAGCACCTTGGAGCCTATGCAAGACACTAAGTTAAAAATATTTTCAGTAATTAGTCTTAGTCCCAGCTATCCCGGATAATGTCCAAAATTTTTCATGTATTCGATGATGACCAACATATATTGGCCTTCTTGGCAAGTTCAGATGTCTTTAAAGGACAGATAATTGATGAATCTGAGAGAGATCAGGGAGATTGGGATCCTGAGAATGGTAACACATAATGGATACTGGAGTTGAAAAGAAATAGTATTCCAAAGGGAATGGTAGCTTGAGAAAGGATATTTGACTCTGACCCATGGGCTCATCAAAGGGTGCCCACAAAGAGTGATGGAGGGAAGTATGAATATTTTAATCTGACTCACTCGGGTCCTAAAAGGAATTTTCTCATAGGAAAGACTTGTCCTGAAGAAATTAAGAAGAAGATAGTTAAAGTTTTGGAAGAGAACATTGTAGCCATTGCTTGGGGATATGAAGACTTAAAGACCTTTGACACTTCGGTGATCACACATACCATACCTCTTAAGCCATAAGCCAAGCCCTTTCATCAAAAGCAACACTCGGTCAATGCTTTGATTGAGCCCCTAATTCAGAAGGAGGTGCAAAAGCTACTATCTGCAAGAATAATCTTCCTAGTCAGACATTCTACTTGGGTTGCAAATTTAGTTCCTATGCGCAAGAAAAGTGGTGAAATCAGGCTATGTGTTCACTTCAGGAATCTAAATAAGGATTTGAAGAAGGATAATTACCCATTGCCTTCTCTTGATGAGGTATTACAAATAGTCAATGGGTCCTAGATGATGTCATTTCTGGATGGCTATTCTGGGTATAATCAGGTGCTTGTCAGCCATGAGGATAGAATGAAAACTGCCTTCACCACCAAGTGGGGCACATTTGCCTATCGGAGGATGCCATTTGACCTTATCAATGCTGGAGCAAACTTTTAGCATGCAATGGATGTAGCATTCAAGGATTTAATAGGTAAGTGTATCATTATTTATGTGGATGACTTAACTATCTTCTCCAAGAACTGAGAAGACCATGATGCAGATTTGGAAAAGGTTCTCAAAAGGTGTATAAGCTATGGTGTCTCCCTTAATCCAAAAAAGTGTGTGTTTGGAATATCTGAAGGGAAACTCTTAGGCCACATCATATCAGAAGAGGGGATATCCATAGACCCTAATAGAGTAGAGGCCATCTTAAAGATGACAAGGCTAGGAAGTAAGAAAGAAATGAGATCCTTCTTTAGAAGGATTAATTTTATCAGAAGGATTAATTTTATCAGAAAATTTATAACAAAGTTTGCGAAAATCATCAAACCCCTTAATGAGATGATGAAAAAATATGTGAAAATAGAATGGAGCAATGAGGCCAAATCTTCTTTCTCACAGATTAAACAATCAATATCTGAGGCACCTGTCTTGACCAACCCAGATTATCTAAAGCCCTTCTATATCGATTCTTTCGCGTTTGACCATTCATGTGTAGCTGTTTTAATGCAACGAAGAGGTGAGGGAGAGGAAAGATCTATCGCCTTCATGAGCTCCCCATTTAAGAATACATAAGTCAGGTCCCCACCTCTTGAGAAGCAAGCCTTTGTATTGGTTCAAGTAGTAAAAAAATCCAGGCATTACATTCTTCGGAGTTAGGTTATTGCCATAGTTCCTGATCCAACTTTAAAACCCCTCCTGATGCAAAGCAAATTGGGGGAAAGAAGAGGAAAATGGATGACTATTTTAGAAGAGTTCAACTTAGAAATTCATCCAATGAAACTCGTCTGAGGGTAGGGTTTATCAAAGGAAATGGTAGATGTTGACAAGAATATCATATGCTAGCAGTACACTATGCAGTCATTCACTAAGGATCCCTGGTATACAGATTTGATATTCTTCCTCCTCAACAACAGATGCCCAGAGGGGATGAATGCTACTTAGAGGAGAGCACTGAGGATGAAGAGTGCTCATTATATGCTCAAAGGGGGATATATATACATAAGGAACTTTCAAGGAATTTACTTACGCTGTTTGGATCAGTAAGAG
Organism: Sequoiadendron giganteum; assembly: GCA_007115665.2. NCBI lineage: Eukaryota > Viridiplantae > Streptophyta > Pinopsida > Cupressales > Cupressaceae > Sequoiadendron > Sequoiadendron giganteum. The sequence goes on along the minus strand of CM021109.1, from coordinate 385,056,759 downwards.
GCTAAGCACGCCATTGTTGAGTTTAATGGAAGACATGGTACAGGACATGGATCTCCAGATGCTCTGGCCCATCAAATTCTTAGATCAGGTTATTACTGGCCTTATGTGTTTCAGGATGCACACCAACATGTCCGGACATGTCATGTATGCCAAACCTCTTCACCCAGGGAAAGAAATCCAACAATACCTTTGCAACCAGTTTATGAGGTAAGACCGTTCACTCAATGGGCACTAGAATTTGTAGGTGTCATTAATCCAAACTCTTCTGTAGGTCACAAATTCATCCTGACTACAAATAACTATTGCACACGTTGGACCGAGGCTCAACCCTGCAAAAACAACACCATAGAAGTGGTTATCAAGTTTCTAACTGAGAACATCACCACTAGGTTTGGAGTACCATTCGCCTTGGTATGTGATAATGGCCCTGCTTTCTCTTTAGCTAAGTTTATTCAATGGGCTTATGAACATAAAATTATTTTGAAATATTGATCTAATTACTACCCTCAAGGAAATGGAGTGGCTGAGTCCACTAATAAAAATCCGTTGGAGGTAATTAAAAAATTGTTAGAAAATAATCCTAGGGACTTGCACACCCAGTTGAGATTTGCCTTATGATTGATCAAACTCGAATCAAAGATGCCCTAGGAAATTCACCATTTAAATTAGTCTACGACCAAGACCCAATCTTCCCAATCTATTTGCAAATACCTATCCTCAAGTTTATGCAGGAATTTTATACAAAGGATGATAGGATCGAGTTCAGACTAACCAACTTGCTCAATATGGAGGAGCAGAGAGATGCTGCTTTGCAGCAGTTCTCCAAACATCAAGCTGTCATCAAACGCTGGTTTGACAAGAGGGCCAAGGTAAAGGCCTTTAGGATATTAGATCTTGTGCTACTATGGGACAAGGCTAAAGAGAAGAAAGGAGATCACTAGAAGTTTGATAGACTTTGGTTGGGTCCATATCAAGTAGTTGAGATACTAGGCGAGAATTCTTTCCATTTGAGTGCCTTGACTTGAGAACCTGTTCCATTGCCAGTTAATGGTCAGTTTCTGAAACATTACTTTGGCTCATAAAGGTTTTATTTTATGAATAACTATACTATATTGTATCATATGTAATTAGTTCTTTCTTTGGTTTTTGTTTTGTCTTTTTTCCTTTGTTTCTTTTTCTTTGTTTTCTTTTGTTTTTGTTTGTCTTGTTCGTTGGGGATCTTCATTTCTATCTATTCCAGGAAAAGGGGTTGTCATTCAATGTATGCTATAGGCACTAGGAGAGAATTTGATTTAGGTATTTTCAGGGAGCTTCTGTTGAAAGATTCCGTTCTAAACTCATGTCTTATGACCATTTTAATGTTGGTTTAAAAATTTATTAAGGAAAAAGGTACATTGTGAATATCTTATGAATTATGATCGAAGTCTGCAAAAAAAATAGATAAACATCTGCCTAAGTAAAATGCCTATTTATTTTAGGGTGGTTGTATCTTTGATTCAAGTGAAAAATATGATTCCAAGATTGTCATGAAATTCATTGTAGTTCTCAACCCACATTCCAGATCAATTGCACTTGAGTATTGAGAAAAGTTCATAAAGAGTTCCCACAAGTGAAGCCTAAGTAAAAAAAAAAAGAAAAGAAAAAGAGAGAAAAAAAAAACTCAATATCAAATGGGTGAATCAAGTATCTCTATTGGGGCTATGAATTCCTGTCTGGCAGTAGATCAATGCTTTGAGAGAACTAGAGGTATCTCTGTTGGGGCTATGGACGCCTGGCTGGCAGCGGAGCAATGCCTAGGATTTCATTGCGCGACAGTTGAAGGACTCAAGCTATGTAGCTTGAATCTTAGGTGTGGTTATTCAGGAGTGGAGAAAGTGTCTATGAAGAAGGATGCACCATATACACACACACACTCAAATTCAAAATAGTTCATGAGCACATACATCCGAGATTCCAGCTCAACCTTATTCTATATATCTAATCTTATTCAAGTTAACATGATTCATAGGCCAGATGGTTTTTGGGTGACTGAATTCTTCAGTGTCTTGAAAATGGGTAAACCATTTTCCCAGCCGAGTCGCCATTTGTTATGCCTTGCATAATCATCCCCTCTTTTGTTTTTTGTCCTTGGTTGTTTTTCAACAAAGTTTGGAGTTTTTATTTCTTCCAACACTTTGTTTTCAGTTGTTCTACCAGAGCTAGAATCGGAATTGAATTTGGATTTGAAACTTGTTTTGAGTTTCATTCCCCGACTCCTTCCTGATTCTGATGCCGCTTGTCTCTTTGTTGGTCTCTTTGGTCTGTCTTGTTTTCCTTTCGCAGAACCAGAGCCAAAATGGATATTAAGTTTGGGATTTATACAAAGTTCCAAACTTGTTTCCATCCCGCCTCCACCTTTTCCTTTCTAGTTTATTTGTTTGGACTTGGGATCGATGTTGTTTTCCTTGTTTCGATCTTGGTGTCTTCTTTTTGGTTCTTTCTTTCATTTTCTTTGTTGTTGGCGGAACCAGAACCGGAACCAAACTTAGAACTTGGAAATTTTTCCAAACCTAGTTCTCATTCCATTTTTGCTCCCGCCTTACTTCTTGTTATCTGACTTTACTTCAGTCGCACAATAGTTTTGTGCCTGTTCCCACCGTGATTCTATGTCTGACCTACCACATTAATGACATTAATTACAGGTACCTCCCACATATGAAATTGGATTTTTAACCTTAATTAAGGTTAATGCATTGGTTATTATTATTGTTTAAACAAGTAATATTGAACCAGAGTTGAGGTAGAGCATTTGGGAGCACGATTCAATCGAAGGTCAAGCATTTTGCGTGTGGATTTGCATCAAAGTCTAGCCTGTTGGGATATTTTTCGAGGTAGGGTTTCTGTTCTTTGTTTTCTTTGTTTCCATTCATTGTGCTTGTTTGGTCTGCCATTCTTCATGGGGTTCATGACTCTTTTCATTCAAATCCTTGCTTGTTTTCTTTGCTTTTGTTTTGTTTCCTTTGTCTTCAGTTTTTTCTCTATTTTTTTTTATTTAATTGTCTGTCATTTTCTCGTTTGTTTTTGCTTTGCAACGGTCATTTTCACATTTTCTTCGTGCTCGTGCTGTTTTTCCCTAGGTTTTTGGGGTGTCGATCATCTGCTGCATGGTTTTATAGTGTTCTTCAATCTGTTACATTACCTACCGGTCCTTTTGCGTGTCGACTTGTTGATTTCGAGTAGGGTTAAGTTTTTTCCTAATTTTTCAAGTCAAAGGTTTTTAATAAACTAGGGTTTTGCACGTCTCTGGTTAGTTTTAAAATTGTGCCCTAGTTGTTGTGTTTCCCTTCAGTCATATGGGGGATGGTTTAGTACTAGTATTTTAAGCCTCCTTGGCTTGTCAGGTGACCTCATTTTTGGGCCATAATGTCATTTGTTCTATTGTCAAAATTTCTAATGATGTCATGTTTTTTTTAACCGTAGTCGGATCTAGGATTAATTCTATTCTCAAACCTTTGTTTATAATGGATGTCAGATCCGTCTCCGAGCCCGCTTCCGATGAATTATAAATTATCAAAATATCTTTCACTTTATTGGAAGTGGAGGTAGACCGGGATATAAATATGAAACTTCTTCATTGTACCAAGTCCGATTTCCATTCCGATCCCGGTCCCGATTTCCATTCCGACTCCGTCTTTGATCCCGCTATATGGTTTGTTGTGAGTTCAATGTCCATTCCGGTCCCAACCCCAACGGTGTTTTAAAAATATTTCTAGGGATGTCTTCTACCTGGTCCGACCTCTAGTGTATATGAAAAGTGAGATCTCTAACCTAGTTTTTCATACTTCTTGTGGATCTAATGATGGGTTTTGTTGTATAAATTGAAAAAAGATGTCAGGAGAATTGGGTGAGGCTTCTCAAAGGAGTCAACCTGCAAAGACTTCAAAACCAGGAGCAAAGCCTAAAAAGGTTAAGCCAATACAACTCCCTTATACCTTGAGGTATAATCATCAGGGTCTTGCCATCACTGCTAGTAAAGTGGATTTTGATTGGGTGGACATAACTGATACTAACCTAGGTATGTTCTATTGCGAGGAATTGTACTCAGAAACGTTTGCTGAAGAGGTAACAAGGAGGACCCAAAGAATAGTTGAATCTGGCTTGGCTCATATTACTATATTTCCTCTGTCAATCCAATGTCTTGAATTAATAATGACTGCTACTGGAGCCTATAATCCTGCTACTAGATAGTGTGTGGATTCGTAGGGCAATTTCATCATTGATCTAACTCATCAAATGTTTCAATTCATGTTCAATGTGCCCACTCCAAAGAATCCTAGGCAACTCAATGAGGTAGAGGATTTGAAAATATATAGTAATCATAAGGAAGCCAAAAAAACTCATTTGAATAAGAAATGGATGAGAACTGAGAAAAAAGTCTCTAGTTAAGCTTCCAGATCAGCCTAAAAGGGCAAAATTCTACAAGGAGATTGGGGACATTATAATGATGCTATCCAGAGTGTTTGGGAAAAGGGATGCTCTTCACTTTAAAGAATAGATATTTCCATTCATTCAAATAATCCTAGATGGCAGACAACAATTTGATTGGCCCATGATTGTGTCTGAAAGCATACACAACCAAATGATTAGAGTGAGAGAAACCAAGAGTTTCTTCATGACCTCTTATGTCATTTATCCAGTAGCAAGAAGAGGCATTTTTCCAGGTTTAAACAAAGTGGGAATTTTGAGAGAAGCTAATGGAAAGAATAAGGTGTGGAATCATTATGATCAAATCACCTTGCAGACTTCTGAACTACATTACAAAAGGGTTAATGACACATTTTTATATGTCATTATTAACCAACTTACGAGAGATGCAAGATATAGATTGAGCCAGGAGGCCATGGAATTCATCACAGAGTGGGGATATTGCTTTATCCAATACCCCAAGTTTACTTATTTCAGGATGGCTGGATTTGATGGTCACCCTCACCTACTCCCTAGATGCTGCAACAATAGGATTGTTTTAATGGAGTTCGTTTATCAAGATTTGGGGGTTAATTCTAAATTTGGTATAAAGCATAAGCTTGGTTGTCATAAGTTCCCTATGAAGTTGGGTGAATATAGCTATCCACACCTTGTGGGAGCTAAGGTTGTTTGCAATGAATTGATGCATCTAAAGTTGGGCTTGTACACTACTAGGAAGCACTTTGATCCAAAGAAGAAGATGAGGTACAAAATATAGGTACCAAGACCTTAGATCCTATAGATTGGGGTGTAGAGAAGACCATATATATTAAACAAATAGCAAGTCCAGTGTTGGATAGAAGCATCCAATGGGTCGTGCTAAGAACCAAGGAGCCTGGGGTCAAACTTCCAAGAAAAGGAAAGGTATAGGTACCACTCAAGGGTACAAGAGGACAAAAAGAAGAATGCCTTCTAAGGAGCCCTTGGAATTCTTCCCTCTTGATATAGAGGAATTTGAACTTGAAGTTTCAGCTCAAAATATACCTAAAGCACATGAAGAATAAGTCCCAACAAGACTTGGGGCCTCAACATCAGTTGTAGGTGAGTCGTCTACTCATCCCCCTCCTACAGAGAAGCCAAGTGGAGAAATTCCTAGGGGAACTCTCCATAAGGAAGCTAAAAATTTAAAGGGAAAGGGTCTTGAGGTTGAAATCCATGATGTAGAGATAGACTCTGAGGATACTCTATCGGATAAGGATACACTGGAGGAGATGCCTCTTGATGAAATTGAGGATGTAGAAATTGAGCATGTTTTGAAAGAGGAGGACCAATGGACATTGTTTGAAGAAGCTAAGAGAGAATTTGATGCAAAGGCAGAAGCTGATGCATTACTCCAGCAACAACAATTAGAGGCCAAACATAAAGCCGATGAGTTGGCCAAGCAATAAAAAAAAAAGTATCAGGAGCTCAAAGTAAAGGAGGAGAATGAAAAGTTAGAAATGCTACAAAAGATCTATGATCTTGAAGAAGAGAAGGCTATACAAAGAAGAGAAATGGAAGCTTGTGAGGCTAAATTTAATATTGTTGAAGAGGCCTATAAGAAAAGGGAGGAAGAAGAATGCTTGCAAAAGGAAAAGGATGCTGAAGAGATTGCTAAGCAACAACAAAAGGAAAAGGAAGCATGGGACAAGTTCAAAGACTTGGAGAGAGGGATAAATTGATTGAAGAAAAGAGGTTAGAGGAAGAACGTTTGAAAAAGGAACGTGAAGATAAAAGGCTATAGGAGCAATGATAAGGAAGAGACCGAGAGGGTTGCACAAGGGAATGCAAAAAAGGAACAACAAAATGTGTAGGAGGTTGATTCTCAACCTAAAGCTACTTTATTGCAGCCACTATCTTCTACCACTGCTGCCTCTTCCTCTACAATTATGGATACCACTCCTAGTGCTCCTACATGGTTAAAGCTGGATCTTGAGAAGAAGTAGATAGCTCCACCACAACCTCTTAATTGGGAAGAAATGACGAAGGAGATAGAAAAGTAAAGACCTAAGAAAAAGGCCAAGGTTCTTCAATCCACAAGGCTCACAAAGGCAGGATAGATCATTACTGAATGTGCAATTTCAGTGGTGGACAAGGATAGGCAAGATATGCAAGGGACTGATTATCAATTGGGCACAATAAACTTAGGGAGGCCTACAAGGAATCAACAAATGAGTCTTATTGATGCTGTAGCTTCCTCCACAAAGTCTAGGATGATCAAGGATAAACAAAGAAAGGATAAGCTTAAGGCTCAATTGGATCAATTGCATAGTTTCTTAAGAGATGTTTCCACTCCCAGGTCCCCACAAGTTGTTGCCTTGGAAACTCCAGTCTTACTCAACAAAAGAGAAGTTGATGATTTATTACAAATTAGGAGTAAGTCTGAGATGCTGGATAGATGGATTGACAAGCTTAATCAAGAAGTGGGTGAAGTGCTGGTAAACAGTTTTGAAACCCATAAAACGACACTTGAGTTGATAGAAGAAATGGGTCATCATACTGAAACTCTAGGAGAACAGGAGGAATAATATAGGGGGTATGTTCAGAAGATGAAAGATACCAGTAAGTTTCCAAAATCAACTCTTCTAGATAAATCAATGCTCGAAGAAGATAATGCAGATTTCTTGGAAAAGGCCTCAAGCATAATCCAATTTAGGTCTGACTTCATATATAAACATAGGAATGAAATTCAAGATGCTAGTAAAGACTTGAATGAGCAGCTTGATGAATTATAAGTTGTAGTAGCTATTTTAGTCAATGTGGACATACCGGTTAAAGAAGGCATGCCTTTGGATCAATTGAAGGAGAAATGGCACAATCGATTCCTGGAGGTCATGCAAAAAGAAGATGATGGGGAGGATTTATTGTTGGATAGAATGATGGATATTAAAGAGGAGGTGAAAGCTGCTATGAGGGAGTTGACCAAATTGAAAGATATGCAGAAATTTTCCTCAACAAAGTTGAAAAGAATCGAATTTGAAGACAACTGTGTTGATGGGCCTAATGTGGACATCCTTCAACAAGTGTTCTCTAGCTATGATGAATATATTCTTGAGCAAACAATGCAGGATTGAGTTGGTAGAAAAGTGTTCTATTTTGGGCACATGACTTCCCCTTTTCTCTCCTACTTTACATGGCAATAAACTTTTGAACTAAAGGTTTTCATCAGCCAGTCCTTTCTCTTTTCTTGGGCGTCAAATTTTGCACAATGAGGCAATCAACTTTTGAAATGAAGATCAACCAGTCTAGTTTCTTGATGTAGTTCCGACTCCTTGATTAGTGGATCTCAATTTTTGATTGAGGGATTTATGCGTAGCATGTCTATATATAATTTTGAGTTCCATGTTGTAAAGGTTGGATGATTGAAGTAGAATTAGCCACCTGATGATAACAGATAGGATTTTTATAGCTTTGAGCAAAGATACTTTTAAAGTTCATATTTAATTTAGATACACTTTTTATAAAGTTTTATGTTGGAATTGAACTTCTTGGATGAGGTTAATGAACCATAATCGGTCTATATGCCAGTGAGTTTGTTGTGCATAAATGTTTCTTATTTGATGTGAATCAATAGGGGAAACCAGATTTTAAAGATTATTTCATTAAATAGCCTATGAATGGAATTATTATATGTCTGTTGATCTATATTATTGGCAAGGAATGAGGAGTTTGTTTTGAATCTTGTGGTATTTTGATGAATGGTTGTGATGATTAAATTAAGTACTGTGAATGTATGTAATGGTATGGATTATTCTATGAGTTGCATCATGTTATGGTTTTGATATGTTAAGGAACACTTCTTTGTGAGAATATATGTCTAGATGTTAAAGAATTTTGTTCATGTTTTACTGATCTGTGCCTTGATCTATCATTTTTATATTTATTTAAACCCCTCATTAAACATACATTGATGAATCTGATATAGTTTGTATTCCTTATCACCAACAAAGGCCCCTTGAATATTACAGTTGCATTGGCCAATTGAGTGACATCAGACAGTTGAGAACCAACTACTAGGACCTTGGAAGTTAGGCTACAATATGTTGTCTTTCTTTTTCAGGAGAAATAGAGTAGAAATATTCTATTTTATGTTGTTTGTGATATTTTGACCATCAAAATCTCCCTCGTCCTCTACACCTCTACCTCTACACTCCTCAGCTCCTCCTCCATCATCCATAGCCTTGCCTAGGCTCCCCTCAGTAAAACCATAGGATCATCAATTGGTACAACTAATTATACTGCTAATGGCTCCACCACATGAACATCCACGTCCATCACATCCATCTCTACCTCCTCCTGTACCTACTCAACCTGACTCATCACTCAAATCCTTCTTGGCAGTCATCTCTTCCCCACCCTCATCTATCTCCTCGGCTATCCTCCAGTCCTCACCTCCCCCTCTGGCTCCTTTCCATCCTCACTCATCTATCTCTCTGACACATGGGCCTCTTGCTCCACTTGGATCTCCGATTGGACCCTCCTTTGTTGTCTACTCCCTGTCACCCTCCTGGGATGTCCCGTGGCCTCAATATCCCCCTGTGCTCCATCCTGCTACCCTATGACCATCGCCTCCTCCTGCTTGGACCTCCCCTGCACTCTCCTTCATCATACTCTACTACCTATACCGGTATGCCTAGCAACCCTCCCCTCCACCTCCCGCAACATCTCCACCTCTAGCTCACTCCCTAGTCTCGCTACATCTCACTCTGGACCTCACATGTTCTCCTATCATACCACCTTTATCCCTAGATCTCTCACTCTGCCTGGCCCTCCTACCTCGATCTCCTCCCCCACATCCATCATCTCTTTATCCCTCCTCTATTGTCGCCTACTCCTCCTCTCCAACTGTCCTCCAACCCCACCCTCATCCTCTTCTCTACTTTGTTGTCCCGCTCCCTACTGCTTCCCGCTTCCCTCCTATCCCCTCTACTCCTGTCTCCCCTCCTCTCCACCCTCCTCTACCAATCGACACTCGTCCTTCGACCCCCACCCTACGGCTCCCACAATTGGCACATCAGGTGTAATCCTCTCCCACCAGTGGGTGTAAAACCACTGAGCATACCACTCTGTCACTCCTGCATCCTCAGAACCAACCACCCTCCCTAGATAGGGCACCTCACTTGCCATCACTCATGCCTCTTTGGTTGCCCTCGCTATAAGCATGCCTCCCCATGGATACTCTCTGCTGAGATGATGAAACATGGTAGGCATTGCCAGAATATCGTGTATCTGCCCAAATTACCTCACCGCTCTATCTAGTCGATGAGCCTCTACTTTGTGCGGATGGCTCCCAATCAGGACACATCTGCACCTAAAATAAACCTGATGTATCTCCTCCTTTTCCCTCCATCCCCTAAACTGCCAATACATATATGGGCACCATACTATGTCGGCCTCTTGCAACTCATCCAACACTCTCCTCTAATCGTCCATCTCTCCTTGCATCTTGTACTGCAAACCCTACCCCTGGACCCCCCGTACCCCCAAGCAATGGGCTCCCTCTCATCCACATGTCCTCTCCTCACCACTATGGGCCTCGTAACCATAATATGCTCCCAAGCCCACACTTGTAAAAGTGTCATGTGCATCACGGTCAGCAACCACCGATAACATATCACATGCATATCCCTGTATAACTGCGCTAACACACATGAGCCCCATGAGAATTGCCCCTCTCACCACTCGACAATATGTTGAAACACCTCCATAAATCGTAGACTATAGAATCGCCTGCTATAGTCCGACAACAATATCCCACTAATCAAACTGCATAGATATAATGGTAAGGGTGGCAACCCCAATGAAAAACATCTGTTTAAATCCAACTGCCCCCTCGGTATGGGAAAATCATCTTGACCAAATAACACTAGGATGGTTTGGTCTAACTCTGCCCCTCTGGATACCACCTCACTCACTAACCACCCCGCTATGGGCAACCTCAGGATGCGCCATACATCATCCAGTGTCACCGTCATCTCCCCTGTCGGAAGATGGAAAGTTGATGTGGCAGAACTCCATCTCTCTATTAGTGCCATCAACATCAATCGATGTGATCTCATCACCAGAAACTGTACCAAGTGCAATAATCCCACATGCTCAAGTGCTGCGTGGTCTACTTTGGTCATGGCCGCAGTGGTTACCGCTAGTGCCTCTGGATGCCGCTCATGTGTCTACAACTGATCAAAGCTCTACATCCATAATCATTAACCTATCAATTTCCTTCTCAGCTCCAAGATATTATCCTTTTCTTTTTACTTCTCTATTTTTCTAACTCCTCCCTCACTTCACCCTCAACCGAAACGGTTCTACCCCCAACCTGTGGGGTGGATTTTCCCCGGGCCGGGGTGATCGTGCCCAAGGTGGAGCGGACCCTCCCTCGGTTGGGGCGAACACACCCTTGGCGAGGGTGGACCTACCCCCAGTTGGGGTGGATCCGTCCTCGGCCAGGGTGAACCTGCCCTTGGCTGCGAGGCAGACCCACCCCTGACTGGGGTGGATCCGTCCCTAGTTGGGGCGGATCCGCCCCTAGCCAGGACAGATTCATCCCTAGATGGGGCAGACTCACCTTGCGCCGAGGCAGACATGCCCTGCGTTAGGGTGGGCACACCCCACGATGGGGTGGATCCGCCTTGCGTCAGGGCGAACACACCTCGTGATGGGGTGGAACCGCCCTGCGCCAAGGCGGACACGCCCCATGGCGAGTCAGACCCACCCTACACCGAGGCAACGCCATCCTGTAGTGGGGCAGATACACCCCTCCTATGTCAACCCCTACCTTCTTCCCCCCATATTTAGCTACCCAACCCCAACATTTAAATTCTAGCCTCTACCCATTTTTCTTTCCTATCCCAATTACAACCCACTTTTTAAATTTTCCATAAAACATAAAAAATGCATTAAAAATAATTAAAATATGCAAGAGGGGTTTTTTTGCTAACTTGGCGGGGCATGACATAATGACTATGGAATCTCCGCACATCGTCCATCAATGGATAATATCCGAATCGTAATCCTGTGGCATTGTTGCTCTTCGTCTTCTTCCTCTCCTCTCCTCTTCTCTCAACTGCTACAATGCAAATGAGGTGAGATAATTTCTAAAATTACCTTATATTTACTTTTCCCTCCTTGTTTTTCACTTTTTACAATAAGGGGTATTTTTTACCTCTTATTTACCTTTTTCCTCCTCTAGCTAATCCCCTACCTTCCCGGGGTCGCCATTTGCAAATCGTTCATCTGTTTGACTTCATTCAAAAGGAAAACTTGCCTATTTTTTCAAGCCCTTTCCAACCGTACCCTCTAATTCTTCCTATCGAGAGGTCACTCAGGACCCCTCTTTCTTCCCCCGTCACCCTCTCGAGGGGGCATACCCTTCCCATTTCTCTATTTTATCTGTCATAGTCATTCCCTCAGAAGATTAGGGCATATTCATCCATTCCACCTCTGTTTCGACATCATTTTCTTGGTTGCTTCCCCTATAGAGTCATTTGCATTTTCTTTTCTTCGAAATGCTGTTATTCTAACAATATTTCGAAAAGGGGCAAAATGTAGACATCTAAATTTGACCACTTGCACATGGTCAAAATCGTCTACCATATTCATCTATTTTGTTAATAATGATTAAATAATTTATTTGATCAATATTTCATTTTCTGCCTAAGGTTCCTAAAGTATGTAATTAAATAATTAAATACTTTATTTACACCTTTTCTTCTCTAAATTAAATAAATATGGCAATTTGTTTAATTTAGTCACTTGACCTTTTTTATTAAAATCAATTTTTAATTCCTCATTTTCTCTCTCTTTGTCACATTCTCCATAATCCTTTTTTAATCTGGATTAAATTAATTAATCCATGATTAGGATGTGCACCACTTAATCAAGATTAGTGTCACATCCTCCATAATCTCCCACTTGATTCTAATCTTTCATTAATTATTCTAATCATGAGTTTGCACAAAATTAATCAAGGTCATTAGCCAGATTTAGCATGCCTTTCTTAGTCAACCTTTTCATTTTCCTTTCTTAGCCTTGACCCTCTTTCCCATGTGAATTTTTAATTCACATTTATTCACCCTAGGTCTCTCTCTTCCCCATGTGAATTTTTAATTCACATTTTATCCTTCCAAGGCTTACCTTATCCCCATGCAAGTTCTAGAACATGTGACTGGTCACTTCACATGTGCCAAATACTTTTAGAACATTGGATTTGTCACATCACTCACATGTGGAAAATTCCCACCCTTTTGGAAACCCTATCTTATCCATTAGATTCTCTCAAGCATGTGAATTTTTAATTCATATTTATTTTTCCAACTACTTTCTCATTCCCCATGGAGATTTGTGAGTCATTTGGGGACAAGAAGTTCATTTTTAAGGAAATATTCTCATCTCCCAAGGTACTTGTCCTTCCTCCACATCATGTACCTTTCTTCCACCCCATTTCCACATCATCTCATCCTAAGCCATCTCACATTCCACATGTCAAGATGTGAGGGCTTGTGAGTCCTCAACTCACCATAGCCCTCCATCTTGGCCTTGTTGGTTTAATCTCAACCGTTGAATTCTCTATAAATACCCCCCTCTCTTCTCTCATTTTACAACACTTAGCCATTTGTACCCTTATGCTACCAAAATTTTCACTCAATTTGAAAGCATCATATTAGCCATTTAACCAAGCCATTTAGCCATTAGCACTTGAAATTGTCATATTGCTCATCTTTCATACACCATTTCCGTAGCCATCCAAGGAGGACACAAGCTTTCAAAAATCAAGGGCCAACCAAGGGATTCAATGACAAAGAAGGTATAATCGTTTATTGTCTTCATTTCATCTTCTTTCTTTGTGTTATCATTCCTTAGGCTAATCTTGAGGTGTATCTTTTATGTTCTTCCATTAGTGCATAATAGTTATTTTTCATTTTAGAATAGGATAAACATTTAGGGATCACACATGTTTCTTGTGCTTTTGCAAAATTGATAGGGGCACAATTGAATTTTCAGTCGCTTTTACTTAAAAATAGAGGCTGCTTTTGAGTTTTTCATTCACACTTGATTTTTTAACAAGGTTGCTTTTGCTAATTTTTTTTGCTTTTGCTCTGTCAAACTTTTATTTGAAATTTTGAAGTCATTTTTTCAATTTACAACACTAACGATCGTTTGATTTGGATGTTTGACATGTGTTAACATTGTTTGTGTAGGATTTGTGGAAGCATGACATATTCAAGAAATGACTAACACATTTATTACAGAGCGAACGATTGAAGCTTTTAATTTTACAAAGCTTTCATAGTTAGAAAACTTCAATTTGGTGCTCTAAAATGAACTTTTTGAAAGCTTTCATAGTCAGAAAACTTCGATTTGGTATAATAAAAATAACTCCACAAATGATCATTTCAAATTGGTGCTCTAAGACAAACTTTTTCAAAACTTTCATAGTTATAAAACTTCAATTTGGTGCAATAAAAAGAAGCACACAAACAAACATTTCAATTGGTGCTCTAAAAATAAACTTTTTGAAAGCTTTCATAGTCTAGGAGCACACTTTAATTTTGGTGCTTATTAAAATGAATGACCAAACACTTTCATTTTGTTGACGAGTGCACAATTTTCTTTTGTTGACCATTAAGACAAGGCTTTAGAAAAAACTTTGGTTGGTGCAAGTAAAAATGAACAAATCAAATTCTTGTCTTGCACATTGCTATCTCATTCTAAAATACAAAATATTTCATTTTAGTGCTCATAAAAAGAACAAATATTATTTATTTTTTATTTTTATTTTCTTTATTTTTCATTTTTTTTGAACTTAAAAAGAGCATTGCGATGAATTGTATACTATGTATTTCATTTTTGGAAAACTAGGTGTCTATCCTCTCCCTCGCACTGTTCAATGATCTTGGGTGACGAAAAACATCTTGAATTTCACACGTTTTGTTTACATTTCAAAGCATACCTTTAAAGAGTCTGCCTCCCAACTTGTGAGAGGGAACGACCCAAGTGGTACTTTTATTTTGGTCCATTATATAAATAACTATGGGTGTGAGGAAAGTTCATCACTCACCCGATGCAGATGTTCTATACCGACAAAAGTCTCCCCTAGTATCTGTGAGATACATAAACACTCACAAGGGCTGGGAGACATCTTAATTGAGTGAATCACCACATGTATAGACATCATTTTATCCCAAAACATGACTAAGAACCAATATTGTAGAAGCTACCCCTTTTAGCCAAAACATTATTTGAAGTGGTGCATCAAAACTTTGATTCTGAGAAGTTACTTACCAAGTCTAACTTATAGGTGAGCTTAAAACACTCTCCATTCATTGCATGTAAAATCGTCCCTTCGAGACATGAGGTAAGCCCATCTATGAGGAAGTGTTTATCCCTAGGGTGTACATTGTCTTCACGAAATTTCCAAATCTATTCGATTACTTTGAAACATCAAACATTGTGCTTGAATTAAAATGAACAAATCAAGACAAGCATTTAACATGGTTGTCAAATATCAAACCCTTTGAATTTAGTGTGAATACTTTGAAAAGAGCCCTATGTTTGCACTCCCTAAAATATATCTTAAACAAATATCTTTGAAGGTTTCCAAAATTTTGGGCTCACATTTCAAGTCACATTAAAGACAAAGTAAACATTGGAAACTATAACTTTAATATTTCAACTTCCATGAACATTGAGCTTTTCTGGAAAGAAATGTGCTTAAATTTGTAGACATTTTTAGGGTCAACTAATTTTGATTGTGTTGTTGTGATATCACTTGCCAAAATCTCAAATCAAATCAAACAAAACCTTCAAATCTGCAAATTTATCTAACGCTGCTGCCAAACTAAAAAACATGAAAACAAATTTGCACAAAATATCGCTTTTGTTGTTGTTTCTTCCGTACCTGATCAAAAACTTACTGCACTTGCCATAAATCTACCGCTTTTGACAAATCTGAGCACACTTGACTAAAAAATGGTCACATTTGACCTTTTTGTGTAATAATTGACTAAATTTTGAAACACAGCTAACTACAAACCTACCGCTTTTGACCAAAAATCTCAATTTTGTCTTTACAAATCACCAGTCAAAAAAACTTGACATAGAGGCCACACTTGAAAAAACTTATCTCATTCTCCTTTTTGATATGGTTACACTTGATCATAATCTAGTTGTAGTTGACTTTTATAGCTGCTTTTGCTTCAAACTTATCGTTTTTTCTCTGTTTCTTGGTGAAAATAAAAAAACCAATCCGAAACTGGTAACAAATCCTTTGAGAATGAAATAATTAGAATCCCAAGACACATCATAATCGGTCCATCATCCATTTTCAAAATTCAGCATGTCATCCTACTTTTACAAATCAAAATCAAAACAAACTTGGATCATTCCTTCACTCACACTTCGAAGATATCAAGATTTGCTTGAACCTCAAGGCTAGTTCAATTAAATTTTCCACAACATATCCTCTATAAAAAGAAGTGAAATATTGATCCAAACCTTTCAACATTTTGAGTTCCAAAATATTGTCATCCCAAAACATTGCTCGAACCTTAGGGTCTTGAGAATCACAACAACCATATCCAAAAACAAATATTTTCATCATTTCACCTTATGACCATTTGGTGTTTGATTGCTCTAGTTCAACAACCAAACCTTATACCAACTATCATACAACCAAACTTTGAGCTAATTGAAGGATACAAAACATACACAGACATACAAAAACAAAGCATTCTTTCATTCCATAGTTAGAAGTCATCAAAACGTTCATAAAATATTGGCACTTGTTTATGGCAATTACGAGATCACAACATAGAAAAAACATGGAAGCAAACAAAATCAATGCTAGTATGCCCCCAACAAACACCACAAACGAAAAAAGTGGCCCATGGGGCTATAGTCCAAGTGACCTTGAAACACCTCAAAAGAGACCCACATTCAAAGCAACAACAAACCAATCACCAAGTGAGGAGGAGATAATCCATAGGCAAAAAGAAGAAATGGATAGATCAAAGCAAAATCCCAAGGATATGGTCATAGAGGAGGTGTATAGTGAGAAAGAAATAAATGATGAATAATTTTTTCAACATTCTAACAACCCCAAGGTGCTCAAACTAATGGATAAACTCCTAAGAAAGGATCCAAACACTTACTTCTTCAATTTAGCACAAAGTGGTTCTTAGTTGCCTATAGACTTCAACGCAGAATGTCTTAAAGATCCTCATGTCTTTCCCTTAGAAGATAACTCAGTTGTGAGAGAAATACCCAACCCATTGGAGATTCCAAACATGCCACTGGTCTTCTCACAAGGCAAATATCAACCAATTGATAACCCTTTGTTTAGGAAATCATCCCAAATCAAACAAACAATGATGGGCCAACAAATCAAGGAGGTCCATCTAAATACGTTCCACAAGGTAACAACCCACCAACAAGACAATACATGCCCCAAAACACTTCATATATTGACCCTTCCCAAAATGTAGAAAATCAACAAGGGAAATTTCCACAACAGTACCATCAACAAGGTGGGTCATATGGTCCCCTTCCCAATCAATAGTACCAACAATAAGGTGTGCCACAAGTACCCTTTCTAATCAACAAGGTGGGTCGCATGGTCCCCTTCCCAATAAACAGTACCAACAATAAGGTGTGCCAGAGGGTACCCTTTCCAATCAACAAGGTGGGCCACATGGTCCCCTTCCCAATCAACAGTGCTAAAAACAAGGTGTGCCATAGGGTACCCTTTCGAATCAACAAGGTGGGTCATATGGTTTGCTTCCCAATCAACATTACAAACAACAAGGTGTGCCACAGGGTACCCTTTCCAATCAACAAGGTGGGTCATATGGTCCCCTTCCCAATCAACAATACCAACAAGGTGTGACATAGGGTACCCTTTCTAATCAACAAGGTGGGTTGCATAGTCTCCTTCCTAATCAATAGTACCACCAACAAGGTGTGCCACAGGGTACGCTGCCCAATTCATCCCATCAACAAGGTGTCCCACTAATGCACTATCAGGGTAACCTTCAAAACTATTCGGCCCAACAACAAGGTGTGCCACAGGGTACCCTTCCTAATCTATTCTATCAACAAGGTGTCTTTCCAACACATCATCAGGGTAACCTTCAATATAATTCATCCCAACAATAGGGTGTATCACCAATGCACTATCAAGGTATCCCTCCACAATAACAAAAACAAGGACCTAACCATCCTTCCATGCAACAAGGAGCTAACCTTCCTTACATACAATAGGGACCTAACCATCCTTTCATAAAATGAGGAGCTAACCCTCCTTACATACAACAAGGACCATACCATCTTTCCATCCAACAAGTAGCTAACCCTCATTACATCCAATAAAGAGCTAACCCTCCTTACATTCAAAAAGGAGCTAACCCTCCTTACATACAACAAGGAGACAACCATCCTTACATTTAGAAAAGATCTAACCCTCATTTTACACAAGGATTTAACTCTCCCTCCACCCAATATGGTTACCAAGGTTCCGTACCTCCACAATACCCAACTTATGACCAAACCATGATAGGACAACAAGGTTGCTACACATAGGATCCACAAACGAATGTTCGAAAAAGAGAGGCGGATATGAAACTACAAGCCATGAATCAAAGAATATTAGACATGCAGATAGGGAAACCAAAGAAGACTTATACCCTATAAGATATATGTCCATTTCCTTTTGATTGTTTCATTACTATGCTTCCTTTTCTGAAAAACTTTGAAATACTATAGTTTGACAAATACAAAGGAAAAGGAGATCTAGTAGAACACGTGCGAGATTTCTCGACATCATGCATGGAAGTTGAAAATAATGATTAATAATTGAAGAGGCTTTTTCCACGTAGCCTTACTAGTCATTCTATGGAGTGGTTCTCCCATGTACCACCAGGAATTAAAAGTTTTAATGAATTGACTACCAAATTCATAAACTACTTCTCATTCAATATAGAATAGAATGTCACCATCACAGATCTATACAATATTAAATAGAGTCAAGGAGAATCCTTTACCTCCTACCTATAGAGATGGAGACATAAATCTAGTCAACGCAAGTGGCCCATTTCTGACAAGGAAATGTTAGACATATTTGTTTCCAATATCCAAGCTGAAGTCAACTACCAACTCACTATGTTATGCTCTGTGAACTTCAAGGAAACTATTGAGAAGGGACTCCACAAAGAAAGGGCTCTCATAGAAAGATGAGTGATTAAGTTAAACAACCCTAGAGACATTCTTCTAACTCAAATGAGAAACCTAAGATATGGGCCAAGAACAAAAATGTCACCGACAATGGGGTAGTTGGTGCTAGAGCTATGTGGAATGTAAAAAATCCTAACACACCACAAAACACACCACAAAACAAACCTTAGGTTTCACAAACAAGCTATGCTCCTAATAATGCACAAAACAATCAACTTAGCTATCCCCAAAACAATCAAGCGATCAACCAACAAACAAATCAAGGAGGACAACAAAGGAAATACAATTAACCAAGAAGGAAGTTCATTGCATTAGGAGAGCTACTTGAGACATTCATGCACAAAATAGGGAAACACAACCTCATCAAGGTCAACGATCACCCAAATTATGAGGATCCAAGCTTCAAAACACCATGGTACAACGAGAAGGACTTATGGTGAGTTCCAAAAAATCAAAGGACATACAAAAAACAACTACATGAGATTGAAGCACATAATACAAGACTTGATTGACAAGGGAGAAGTGGATGTCAAACATCATCCTAGAAACAAAGACCTCTAGATATACACAAGTCCAATTTTGAACCATGCTAAGAAGAATGACAAAAGAAAGGACCAAGACTATCACAATGATAACTACACTTATGGTGACACAGTTCTAGGTACCCTCTCTCAAGCAGATGACACTAGGGTAAATATATTGACTATACGATGTAGGGACACCAAATGCAACATAATACCCATTGATGGAAAGTTACAATACAAGGAGCCCCACAGAAACCCACAACTAAGTCATCAAATGACTATAGTATTGTGGAACAACTGAAGAAGACTCCCACTTTGATCTCAATCCTAGAACTACTAAAATTATCACCCACACATAGGGAGATACTAGAGAAAGCATTAGAAGCATCAATTCCTAATGACCTCAATTTGGATTAGTTTCAAGCCATAGTTGGAAAAATCACAGTCAATCACCATTTAGTCTTTTCTGAGAAAGACCTTCCACAAAATTCATTCCATAACCAAGCCCTCTACATAGAGGTTGGTGTCAACAAAAACATGGTCAAACTAGTGTTGATAGATAATAGTGTAGGTCTAAACATCTCTACTTTGAAATTTGTGAAACAATTGGGATATTCTGAAGATGTGATAGACAAAGGAAAGAGCATTACTATAAGGGCCTATGATGACCTTAAAAGGAATTCATAAGGGATAGTCAGGCTACCAGTGCAAATAGGACTAGCCACCACAAAAACCACATGTCAAGCACTTGACCTTGAGTTACCATATAACCTCCTAGGATGCCTGTGGATTCATGCATTACAAGCATTTCCTTCAACCTTTCACTAGTATCTAAAATTTCCTCACGACGGAAAGGAGGTGACATTATATGTTGATCCAAAACCCTTCCACTTTTGTGCAAAATTAGAGGAGATCTATAAAAAAATCCAACGTATACCCAACAATGACATATCATTTCATTCATTCTCATATGTTGACCCTTCCACACTACCATCAACTTCAATTAAGACCACAACAATTGAGCAACCAAAAATTGAAACCAAGGTTCAAGTACTTGACAAAGGTAATAGGAATTATCATTTCAATCAAGCATTTTGCATTGGAATGCTCCCACCAACACCTTGGGTTTATGGAGGACCGAAGGAGATCAAATATGTTCAAATAGTGAAAATGATAGCCAAACCCACAATATTCACCAAGTGGGGAGATATGAGGGATGAAGAGATATTCAAAGAAGACTTGCCATCAATGACCTACAAAGAGGACCAAAAGGAACCAGGACAACCATAACCCCTTCTAATAAATCTTAGTAGTAAAGGCTATAAGTTAGCTAAACAAATGGGATTATTGGAATAGGTGACCTTGGGCTACACAAACAAGGCATATGGGAGCCCATTATAGTAGAACAAAGAAAAAATAACATGGGACTAGGTTATGATTCAAAAGATGTGGTTACTCTAAATACTAGATGTACCTCTTTTAAGAAACGAGCACCTTCTACTAACGTTAATACATTGGATATCTACCACCTTATGGACAACGATTTACCTGTTGAGGACTTATTTGAAGGATTTAGCATTGGTATAGTCTCTATCCAACCTATCAAAACTATTCCCAATGAATTATTATTCTGGAACATACTCTAACGAGTATGAATGGGATTCACCTTCCTTTGTCACCTCTAGTGATGATGACCTAGACACCCAATGGGAGAATGATACCAGAGCCACACTAACCATTTTGACAACCTTTATAAGCTTTGCAAATAATGATGATAGCCTACCCCTTTGCTACCCACAATTGATAGATTGGGACCAACAACAACATACACTTGTTTTGGATAAATTCTAGAATGGTGAAGCAATCACAGAGTTTATGGGACTTCAAACTGACATACTAGTAGGAGATCATAAAGTCAGGTTCGCCATGGAACTCAAACATGAAGCATACTTCGCTGGGGATATTTTTTCCTTTAGTCGAAAGGGTGTAAAAGATAATATAAAAATCAAAATGAGATTCACTAGAGAAAACCACAATGTGGCTCTATCAGATCCTAAAAAGAAGAAAATGAAGGATGAATCTGAAGGTGAAAACCTCTATTAGGCACCCGAAGATGGAGGATTCAATCTCCTCACATCTGAATATCAAGAAAAATCAACACTCTTAGTGGAAGAGGTAGAATAAATCAATGTTGGCACAATAAAGAACCTAAAGATCACATACCATGCAATGTCACTTAATCTTGAAGAGAAAGTGAACTTCACAACGTTCATTAAAAAAGAAGATAAAACTTTGCATGGACATATGCAGATATGAAAGGACTAGATCCAACACTAGTTGTACATCATTTGGTTGTATCTCTTGGAGCGAAATCTATCAAGTAGAAACTAAGCAAAATGCATCCTCAAATAGAACTATTGGTAAAGATAGAATTGAAGAAGTTACTAGATGTAGGTTTCATTAGACTGATCAATTATCTGGAATGGATACCAAATCTAGCACCAATTTCAAAACCTATTGGGGGCGTAAGGATTTGCATAGACTTCCAAGACCTAAAAAAATCCTACCTAAAAGATGACTTCCTGCTTCCAAGTATTAATATGATCATGGATCTAACAATAGGACATGAGATGTTATCATTAATAGATGGTTTCTTCAGGTATAATTAGATAAAAATATCCCCTGATGATCAGCATAAAATGACATTCACTTGTGCTTGGGGGACCTTCTATTGGAATGCCATGCCATTTGGTTGAACGAATGTAGGGGCAACCTATCAGCGAGCAATGATGACAATCTTCCACGATATGCTTAATACATTTATGGAAGACTATGTGGATGACATTCTATTGAAGTCCGTTAAAAGGGAAGATCACTTGACAAATCTTGCATAAGTGTTTGATAGGTTTAGAGCAGTATAAGTTGAGACTCAACCCAAAAAGTATGTATTCAAAGTAACATATGGAAAGCTACTAGGGTATACCATGTTAAGAAGGGTAATTGAAGTAGATCCTATGAAAGTAAAATCCATATAAGAGGTGCCTCCACCAAAGACATTGAAGAAACTGAGAAGTTTACAAGGGAAGCTAGAATCTATAAGGCGATTCATCACACAACTGGCAAACAAGTGTCACCCTTTTACCCATATCCTACACAAAGATATCACATTCAAGTGGGATGGAGATGTGACCAAGCATTTTAGCAAGTCAAGGAGTACCTACTTACTCCTCCGGTCTTGATGCCACCTATTCTAGACAAAGAAATAATACTCTATGTGTTTACAACACAAGCAACATTAGGAGCTCTCCTAGCATAGCTAGATGATAATAACAAAGAAAGAGTGGTCTACTACATCAATCAAACATTGGTGGGCTATGAGTTGAAATACTCACTCATAGAAAGAGTGTTTCTCTTGATCGCATTTGTGACACAGAAGTTGAGACACTATATCTTAAACATACAAGTAAAGTTGAAATCAAAGGTAGATCCACTAAAGTACCTATTAGCAAAATCAACTCTAACAAGTAGAATTGCTAAATGGGTAATGATTCTGAGTGAGTTTGACATATATTATATAGACAAGAGATCCATCAAAGGATAGATCATAGCAGACCAACTAGTCGATGTAGCAGTAGAAGATCACAAGCCTCTTATAGTAGACTTACCAAACAAAAGTATATTGCTAACATAACACACAAGCCATTGGACGTTGTATTTTGATGGGTCCCACATTCGACATGGATTTGAAGTAGGTATCCTATTTCTCACACCACAGGGAGATAGTATACCTAAGACATACAAAATTGATTTCCCCTGCACAAATAATATCTTAGAGTATGAAGCTCTAATCACAGGACTCAAGATGGCTACTGAATCAAGGATAAAAGAACTGCAAGTCTTTGGCGATTCTCAACTAGTAATCAAATAATTGAATGATGAGTATCAAACAAAAGATGACAAGTTGATGCCGTATAAAAGGATGGTGGATAGCTTCAAGGAACTTTTTTTTACCATAATATTTGAACATACTCCTTGGAACAAAATAGAGTAGTCGATGTCATGGAAACAATAGGTTCGCTTCTTGATATTATATAGAACATTCCTAAGTATGAGTTCCTTGTAGAGAAATTACTCATATTGGCATTCAATATCCCAAAATCAAAACTAGTGTGTGTTGTTGGTTGTCCTAATTTTTCATGGTACAAAGACACATTCGATTACATCCAACATGGTATCATACCACTTGACCTAACAAACACCCAAAACAAGACCTTCACCCATAGGACTTCCCGATTCATGATCCTAGGAGATACATTATATTATTGAAGTTTAGATGGTATGTTACTCTGATGTATTAATGTAGAAGAAGTACAAATTGCC
Source organism: Sequoiadendron giganteum (assembly GCA_007115665.2). NCBI lineage: Eukaryota > Viridiplantae > Streptophyta > Pinopsida > Cupressales > Cupressaceae > Sequoiadendron > Sequoiadendron giganteum. Next base: position 385,033,147 of record CM021109.1, on the reverse strand, counting down.
TTACAAGAGGTACATGAAGGAATTTGTGGGTCCTACTCTAGTGGACCTAACCTAGTACAAAATTTGCTGAGAACAGGATACTATTGGCCCTCCATGGAACAATAGTGTATTTTGTATTCCCGAAAACATCATCAATGCTAACAACATAGTGAGCTTGTTCATGCACCTACACAGGAGTTGAGACCTATCACCACACCATGACCTTTTTTGCAATGGGAATTAGACTTAGTAGGAAATATTTCTCCCACTTCCTCTAATGGGCATAAGTTTATTATTACCACTACTAAATACTTCACCAAATGGATAGAAGCAATTCCATTGACCTACATCATTGGAAAATAGATATCAAAGTTTATCTTAAATTATCTGATTTATAGGTATGGAATTCCCCAAACCATCATAATGGATAATGGAACCCCATTCAAGAATCAAGACATCCAAGAACTCTATTCCAGGTTCTCTATCCAACATATATTCTCCACACCCTACTACCCCAAAGGAAATGGCCAGGTTGAAGCATCTAAAAAAATCATCCTAAAGATACTAAAGAAGATTGTTAATGACGCCGATTGTGATTGGAATTTGCAACTGAACCCAGCCCTATGGGCTTATCGAACTAGTATCTAACCACCTATAGGTGCCACACCTTTCTCCTTAGTCTATGGATAAGAACTTTTCTTACCTATCAAAGTCAAAATCCTTTTATTGTGAATCTCACTAAAAGGCTTGGTCAATAATGAAGAGTAAAAAGGTATCCAGATTAAATGAATTAGAACTCCTAGATGAAAGGCGTTTGAGCATGTTAAACCATCCTCAGGTTTATAAGAATCAACTCAAATGAAGCTACAATAAAAGGATCAAAGACAAAAAAATTTAGGTTGGTGACTTGGTACTCAAAGAGAATAAGAAGGTATAGCTGAATCAAGACGACAAAGGAAAATTTGAACCCAATTGGTTAGGCCCATTCATCATTACAACAAGCTATGGTTCTAAAGATTATCAGTTGGATACTCCTAAAGGATAACCCTTAACCGAATCGTTGAAAAATAGCCACCTCAAGAGGTTCTATACTTGAAGCACATCAGAATACCCTAGGCAAACGGGTAAAAATGCAAAAAAAATAAGAAGATAAAAAAGTAAAAAAAAAGCAATAAAAATAGTAAAGAGAAATAAAACATTATTTTAGTGAAAATCACTTTGTGGCGCTCCTAGAATAGGTACCATAGTGAAAAATTGGCAAACAAGCACTATGTTTGAATAAGACTTGTGTCATTATCTATCAACATTATCCAAATCATCCACCCATTCCTACCATAATAAAACATGTGTCCAACCATGGCTTGATAACTAATTCAGTGTTGAACCTTGTTGCACCATCTACATATATCCCTCTTAGAAAAGGTAGTCTTGTCTCGAACTAGGGGAAACTTCTTGATATTAATCATGGATTAGATCCTTGAGCATCCCATCATGGTCAAAACTATAAAAAAACATCATCTAGAAAACAACAAAATAAAAAAAATCGAAAAAACAAATTAAAATCAAAACAACAAACTTTGATCATTCCTTCACTCAAAATTCTAAGATATCAACATTTGCTTGAACCTCACGGCTAGTTCAAGCAAAATTTTCCGTAACATATCCTCTAGAAACGGAAGTGGAAAATGAATCCAAGTTATCAATGTTGTTTAAATTCCAAAAACATGTTATGCTTTGAGTCAAAATAGTTGAATTACGTGGTATTTGCATGTATAATGTAGACAAGGCTTATCAACTTCCGAGACCATAGGCCAGTCCACTTACGTATTTATCATGCTTTCTTTCAACTTAGTCAATAAATTTTAAAATCCAAAAATATTCACAAAATAGAAAAGATCCAAAACATGTTCTTATTAAACCAAGTGAACTACGAGCCTTTGTGTGCACAACATAGGCAAGAATTATCTTTGATCAACCCCTGAGGCCCTGGGTAAGTCCCCTAAAAACAAAAAAAACATCATAAAATTTAGAAAATAAAAAAGATCCTAACTACATCATCACAATCCACAATAAAATTTTCATCCATAGTAAAAAAATTTCATCTTCACCCTTTGAAAAAATAGACAAACAAATAGAGGAAACACCAAAAGCTAGAAATTTGAAGTAAACAATCAAAATGCTTTGATTACAAATAGATGAAAACAATGACAAAGTATTAACTACCTATCTTTTGACAATTCACCAACAACATCCTGGGATATTCCTTAATGGATCCGTCCCTACAATAGACATGATCAACAATAAATAATAGCCTAAAACCTCAAAATAGATATGGCAAGTGATACTGCAACATTGTTTTATCTTTTTATAGTCTTATCTTTATGATTTATTTTATTGACTCATTCCCAGGATCTCTCAAGGATTTCCATAAGGATTTAGAGAAGAAGGAATGGGGGCAATTGAGCATCATTTTTATTTTCTATTTGTAAGATGTTTTTGTGATATTACCACATCAAATAATTGCTTTATTGAGTGTATGAAAGTTGTTTTAAGACAATTCGTGTATTAGTTGCATGTTAGGTATTTTATACCTCTCCGTGTAACTGGTACAAAAAGTTAAACACAACCTAACTATATATATTAAACAAAGTTTATGTATGTCTAGTATGAGCAAGAATATTCTTTGTATGTCAAGTCAAATTCCACACAATGGATATAAAGGCACCTTGGTTATCGATACCATGGTGCATTGTATTCATTTGTTACATCAAAAAGGATTGTTAAAAATGAGAAGTCTTTATGTGAAGAAAAAGCAATACTCATCAATAACTAACAACATCAAATTTCTATTCATCATTCAACATTTCTTCTAACTAACAAACATTTATCCTGCATAACAATTAATTAGTCCCATATCTATCCTACATACACAAATGTTGTCAATACATACCATGATGATAATAAAGCAATAAAAGATTATGTATCATGTATAGGGCATACATCCATCATATACATAATAAAACATCATATGAAATAAAATATGATCAATCCATCCATCCACATCATATGCATACATTAGAAAAGTATAAAAGCATTTATAAATCATACATCATCATCCATGATCATCACATAAACACATAATGAAGTTGAATCAGAGCATGCATATCTCATATGTATCATCATAAAAATGAGACTCTCATGTTACATCATCAATGAAACATGTGTGATAGGATTAAACAAAAAAATATATATATATATATATATATATATATATATATATATATATATATATATATATATGAGGCCTTAGCTGGGCCAATGAATATATATACAAAATCATCTATACAATAATGTCTCTAAAATAATGAACATCATAATGATAAAGAACGATAATGTTTCTGCCCTACCAGAGGAGAAAAAATCTAAGGATCCTAGCTAGGGTGAGGAGAAGCCTCTAGATCAAGCTATTTAATAGAATTCCCACCTAACGTGACACCTGTAGTAGTACTCGAATCTCTGAAGTGTGGCTACCGTTGAGCTCTAGGAATGAAGGCATCATAAAGAGTCTGATAGTATTATATCCCTCTATAACAACTGATCCCACTCTACATGAAGAGAATCACACTCTTCTCTAAGAGTATCTCTCTCTATCATAATCACCTATAACTAGGCCTCTGCAACATGCCATCACCCGCTCTCGCCGTCTCACTCTGCCCTCAGGCTGTCCCTCTCTGCGGTCATAGTAGCAACTTGATCCTTCACAACCTATCACTGCACTACCTCTCCATCCCTCATAGCAATCATCTATGCTAAGTGTACTACTCCATCTCCAAGGAGAGAAGGAGGACCCACAACTTGTCCTTGATCCCGTTGCATCATCACCTTGTGCACCGTCCTATTGAGCCTTATAAAGTTGCTCTACAATGATATCAACACACTAACTCTCCCCTCAACGACCAATAATGTCAGCTCTACCTATTATAGGAACACCATCCAAATCAATAAACCTCAACGAAATGCATCATGCCCACCACTGATCAAAATCTGTGGTAGTCCTAGGATCTACTAAACCGATTGGCCAACCGCACCCAAATGGGGCAAGAGCTCTGAAATATGCCATAGCTGCATCACGATAAAATTTTAGACCCCAAACATGAACCTCTCTAGTAGTCCAACCAAAAAAAGCCTCATAAGCATCTAAGAAATGACCCTATCTCTCTCCAAACTGGCGATAAACCCTATCGGGTAGCTATCTCTCGAGTAAAGAATGAAAATGACCAATGATCCATCTAGTTTGTCTACAAAATACTAACTACTCTTGATCACCATGCCATGCCTCACAGTCCATATATGCTCTCCATACAAAACCTGACATATAATAAAAAACATAGTGCTAATAGGGAAGCTGTCTAGGCTAGGTATAGTGAAGAAAATCTCTATAACGATAAGAATATGGATCACCTAGAGTTTGATCTAAAATACCATTAGGTTGAGCAACTAGGATGTGCTCCCAGAACCATACATGCATAGAGAGACACCAATAGAAATAGATCTCCATCCATAATATGCAACCTTGTGCATATCTCTATACAAGTGGGCAAGGAGACACGAGCCCCATGCATATCTAGTGTCATGCTTGATTATCTGCTTGATACACACACCCCAACCAATAGGAAATTGTTTTCCTCTCCTATCAGGAACAACGAGTCACATAACCAAACCACAGGAACCCAAGGAAACTAGATCGGTGTTGCCCACAAAATCAAATAAGTCTATCTCTACCTCGTGAACCTGAAGATGTCTCACCCCAAGTACTTGGCACATAGCACGGGTACCTCATCGAATGAAATATGTCACAAGATCTCCATGAATGGGTATATGGAGGATCCTCCACACATTCTCTAGAGTGAGGGTGTCCTCCCTAGTAGGTAAATGAAAGGATGAGGTCTTTGAGTACCACCTCTCCACAAGAGCGGTCATCATCCCTCTATAACATCAGATGGTAGGCATGTAACAGATATGCTACAACCTAAAAATATCTAAAACATATCACTCTAACCCCTGAAACCCAACGATCAAATCAAACAAATCACGTGATCATCTCTCCCTTGACTGGAGTGGATTAAGAACTGCCTACAACCATTTAACCCACGATGATAGGGGTTTACTATGACAACACAAAATGCATCTCAAACGACAAACAAATGGACTTAAAATTCCAAAATAGTCAAAAGCAAAACCTTTTTAAACAAAAGCGATTTTTTTTTGTCAAAAGCAAACAAAATAGGTGAAAGCGAACACTTTTTAGTCAGAAGCGATTAAAAATGGCAAATGCAAAAATTTCAAAAGTGAAAATGTATTCCAAAAGTGCAAAAGTTTGACAAAAGCAAACAAAATGAAAACAAAAATCAAAAGCAAAAATTTAACGCAAGGGCGAAAAGCATATGCAAAATTTTAGGTCAAATGTGAACATTTTGAGCATATGCAAATTTCAAAGGTGAACCATTCGTAAACATCAAATGTGCTAAAAATAACTCAAAAGTGCGAAAAACAGAAAATTAACACATTTGACAACTTGGACTTTAGGCATTAATTACACAAACATGAAAAGTCAGAAACAAGAAAAGAAAGGGTACATACTGGGGCACAGATGCTTATAGGCCGTCCGAACTTGCGAACCGCATCCACACGATGTGAGGCTCCCCGAATCCTCACCATATCTCCTCAAAAATTGACAAAACAAGAAATCTAGAGGCAAAAATTTCTTATAAGATCAAAGTGTAAATGAGGAGAATTAAGCCCTAATTTTTTTTACCTAAGATACACTCCTAGGTTAAAATTAGGACCTCCTGAGAACATCTGAACTATCTGCAAGAGACCTATAGGCTTAAGTTTTTGTCCTCTGTGCATATGAACTGAAATGAAATAGTGTCATGAGCTCGACCTCAAAAGATATTTTTTGGCTAACCTCTCAAGGGGGAAACTCAGAGTCCTACCATCATTTCACTAACTGTTGGGCATAGTGGGGCATATAAATTTTTTCAAATCTTGATCTTAATATCAAAATCTTTGAAAAAAGCAACCAATACTTTGTCTTAAAGAGGGGAAAAATGTAGACATGTAAAAATGACCCAATGCTTATCACACATCCTAAATGATATTCTCTCATCATAGGCATCATTATCACTTAATATCTCTACATTTCACATCAATTACATCAAAAATCCTAATTTCCTCTATTAATTGAATAATAATGCATTATAGTCAATTCACTTTTTCATCATTTTTGACTAATTAAATAATTTTATTTATTTAATAAAGTCCTAATCTAGATTTATTCATCCCGATTAATTAAATAACATGAATTATTTAATTATGTTACTAATTCACTGTATTCCCCCAAGTCAATTAAATTATTAAAACATAATAATTTAACTATGTCACTTTCACCTAAATTTGAATAATTGAATTTAATTATTCAAAACAACATCAAAAATAAAATAAATACATCTTTGTTTGCAAAAGTCGAAATTGATTTGCTACATTCAACTCAAAAAGATTAATTAATTAAATCAATTAATTAATTATCCTCACCCACTTTCATGATTGAGCAAACTACGATCCCCTGATTGCTCACTCTATTTTCTAACTGATTCATCTATTTCCTAACAAATCAATCTATTCCTCAATCCCATTGAACACTCAACTTGATTTATAATCACACCCATTGCATAATCAATTTGCATTGATTATTCCCATCTATTTCCTCTCAACGGTTTTCAACCATTGATAAGATATTCTACTACATGATCTTGAGTGTTCATTTTGAAACACAAATTCTATATAACAACCATCATTTCTTCTAAAAATGAACGAAGAATCAATATCATTTGCATGACGAAGTAATGCATAAATATTAATAATTTTTTTATAAAGCTTTACACACATCTTCGATCAACACACACACGTTCTTCAAGCTTTTGCACACACAATGGAGGCTTGACACTGATATGAACAACCCAACATATATGTGAACACACTTTGACATGGGATGGTAACACTACTCTTTTGTGAATTCATTTATGCTTTTCTCTTTTGATCTCATTCTTGAATTCATTAATTTTGTAGTTTCATTTCATGAGTAATGGGCATGAATCATTAGCATTTTTTTGTTTAGATTAGTTTCTATTCATTCAATTTGATTGCATCACATCTTCTCAATTTCCCCCTTACGCAATATTCTTCAACCAATTTGGTGATGAGGTCTGAAGTAAACTATGGACCCTGATTAGTCATAATTTCCCTAGGTACTCCATACCTAGTAAAAATGTCCTCATACAAGAATTTAGCCACATTTCCATCTCTGGAAAACTATAATATGCCTTTAATTTTACCCACTTAGATAGTCAGTGAAAACTAGAATGTACTCCTTGTTGTTGGAAGTAGGTGAGGGTCGTCCAATAAAGTCTAGACCCAATTTATCAAAGGGATCTAGTGTTATTTGAGACTGTAGTAGAATTTCATTACTCCTTGTTGACTTCCCCATTCTTTGGCTACTATCACAGATCTTTGTATACTTGAAAAGATCCTTGTGTAGAGTTATCTAGTAATAACCAGTTGTGAGGATTTTGAATGTTGTTCTTTTTGCTACAAAATGATCCCACATGGTTCATCATGGAAAGCCTTCATAATATCAATTTTTTTTATCTTCCCTTATGCACCTTCTCATGATGTTTCCAGGGCCAGTGTAGAATAGATAACCTGATACCCAAGAGTATGGAAAACACTTATGTACCAGTTGTTTCTTTTCCCTTGGAGAAAAGTGTGGTGGAATCTGCCCTGTCACTAAATAATTTGCAATGTCAACATACCAGGGTACATGTACATTAAGTGCAAACAAGTGTTCATCTGGAAATGAGTCATCCACTACCCCTTATGCTGATTATGTTGGCAACCTTTATAGGAAATCTGCTACTACATTAAATTTACTAGGTTTTTCCACTATTGTAGTATTGAACTCTTGTAGGAGCAACCATCTAACTAGTCTACCCCCTAATACAAACTTGTTCATCAAATATCTAATAGTTTTATGGTCTGTGTGGACAAAAATTGAATAAAAATGATGTAATGCCATAATTTATTGATGGAATACACTACTGGTAGCATCTACTTTTTTGTAATAGTATAATTCAGATCTGCTCCCTAAATATTCTTGCTAATGTAATAGATTGCATATTCTTTGTTACCTTCTTTCTGACCCAAAAAAACTCCAATAGAAAAATCTAAAGCATCTGTATGTATATGGAAGGGTAAGGTCCAATTTCCCCCCCTCAAAATAGGTGCTTGGGTTAAGGCCTTGTTCATCTCTTCAAACCTAAATTTTGGAACTCTATTGTCCAATAAAATTCAATATCTTTAGACAACCAAACAAACAATGGTGCAACAATCTTATTGAATTCTTTAATAAACCTCCTATAGTAGTCTACATGGTCAAGGAAACTTATGATATCTCTTTGATTTCATGGAATAGGTAATATAGAAATGATTTCTATTTTATGTGGATCAACCTGAATCCCTACACTAGATATGAAGTGCCCTAAAACAATTCCTTGAGTCATCAGCATAAAGCATTCTTCATTACTAAGGGACAATTTGTGATCTTTACATCTCTTTAATACCTTTTACAGATTGCTAAGGGCTTCCTCATAAGTTTCTCCATATGTGGTGAAATCTTCCATATATATCTCCATACAATCATGAGCATAATCAAAAAATATGTTGAGCATTGCTCTTTGAAAAGTAGCTGGAGAATTGCATAAACCAAAGGGAAAAATAGAGTAAATAACCATAAGTACCCCAAGGACATGTAAATGTTGTATTGTCTTGATCCTCTAGAGGAATTTTTATCTGATTGTAACCATTGAAACCATCTAGGAATGAAAAATACTTCCTAGCTAAAGAGTCAAGCACTTGATCTCTAAATTGCAAAGGAAAGTGGTATTTCCTAGTGGCTGTGTTTAGTTCCCTATAATCTACACATACTCTCCATTTCCATCCTTTCTTGGGAACAATGACTAAAGGTGAGACCCATTCACTGTCAAATATAGGATAAATGGAGCCTACATAAAGGAGTTTTTGAAGTTCAACTTTGACTATTTCTCTCAAGATAGGCTTCATTCATCTTCAAGGTTGTCTAATGGGTCTATAACCATAATTTATATAGATCCTATGCATAAATAAGTTGGGATCTATACCTTTCATATCATGGTAGTCCCATGCATACACTACTGCATGTGCCTGCAACATTGTGTGCAGGGAATTTTGTTATTCTTTAGTCAATGCATTATTTATGCTCAACATTTTTCCTTGAATGAATTCTAGTTCTTTGGAGTATTCTTGCACATATGAGAGGTCAAGGCTAGGAATGATTGGTACATATTTTTGTGGCAGTAAGGAATAAAATATCTGAGATATTTCTTTTGAGGAATTGGTGGGTATAATCCTTTGCAAGGGGTCTTCTAGGCATGTGATACAGTCCTATTGTTGCAGGCTCCTACCATAGTCATTCTATATTATATGAGAAATCAACTCATCTTCATCCTGATCATCCAACAAAGGGATACATTTTATTTTCATCAAAGTCTATAGGGAATAATTATCTTCCTCATACAAAGTGGGCCAAATGGTTTGCTCAAGATCAACATAATGCTAGAGGATAGAGGACCAAATGGTTTGCCAAAGTGGGCTACATGATAGAGGACCAATTTTTTGGTTACTGTCCCATTATATATTATCACATTTCCAAACCTACATCCTATGAATGCATCAGTTGTAGCTAACCATGGTCTGCCTAGGATGACTGGATATCCTGCAAGATTTACCTTTGGCTGTAAAACTATAAAATTAGTAGGATATTCCCAAGAATCTAATGCAATAACTAAATCTTCAATGACTCCTTTAGGTTTGTATGCTGACCTATCAACCAACTGTAGAATAGATTTATGTAGGTCTAAGGTTGTATAACTGAAGTAGTTGCATTGTTTCTTTAGTCATGACATTGATTGTTACCCCTAAGTATATCAAAGTGTTCTTGACAAGGGTCCCATTAATCTTAACATCCACTATTGGACTACCAGGGCCTGTGTATTTAGGGGTAGTAATTTTCCCTAACATGATATCTACAAGGTTTCCTAGGACATGGACTATCTGAGTATCTTTCCTTTTCCTCCCTGGTTTCTTAAGAAATAGGTCCCTCATAGTTTTGGTATAAATTGAGATATCTTTAACAACTTGGATGAGAGGAATCTTAATGCTTACATCCTTTAGTTGACCTAGTAGGTTTATCTCAAACTGTGTGTGATGTTTTTGAATGGCTAAGAATTTAGGAAAAGGAACCTTTGGACTTGAGGTAGCTTGGTGTACCTAATTTGACTTAGGTTCCAGAGGTGATTTCTTAAGCTCCAACTACAGGTTCCTCATCCTCCATCTTAGTGATTTGAGAGATGAAGGTCCAGCTAGTTGTTTCTAGGTCATATTGTGCATCTGTAGTGTTTTGTTTGTAATGTCCCCTTGTTAGACTTATCCCAAAAGTATAAAAGCACAAGTTAGGATATCTATTCTATTTTATCAACACATCATTTTATCAATGTAAATGACATTGAAGACCTACATAGATCATGTATTATCAACAAAGCACATAATATCTTGTTCATGGTTAGTTCATCTCAGATTGCATAGTTTAAGAATAAGATAGATGCATTATCATTTAAGGCATAAATCCACATGATAAGACTATGACTTATTACTCTTGATCAGAATAGATTTTCGCCTTGTCTCCTCTTTCCTAACCTCCTTGGATGGTAGAATGACTGTGCAAAGGGCATGTGAACGATCTCAAATGGGACTCCCTCAAGGTGTTCCACCCATCTTGGGGCTGTCCTTCAATGGATCGAATTACTAGCCTTTCTCTCCACAAACTCCCCATCCTTGTTGAGTGCTAGCGAAAGGGAATTTTTGGCTCAAAGTCTATTCTTCAAGTTAAAGTCATAAAAGCTCATTGAGACACAATTATTGTTGCAAGCATCACTATTGGATAATCGAACATAATATATATATATATATATACATATTAATGTTCATTATGCACATGCCTTATGTACGTATCAAATATCCTTATTTAGATATATTTATCAAACATCAATTATATATTCATCAATCCTAATATATTTAAATATATTTTTCAATCATAATATATTTAAATATGTTTATAAAGCATCAATTGATATTTAAATTACTACTATATTTGACCCTCATTGATAAGTAAATTCATAATTGTATTTAATAGTTCTTATTTCCTATATAAATTATTCTTACTTATATTTATTGGTACTCATATATACATTTATATAATTATTCTTGATTTATATTAAATAATCATAAACACTTATAAGACTCAATAATTATTGCAAGCATCATTATTATATATAATAGATATCTATTTCGTAAATATATTATTATATAGTTATTTCCAAATTGATTTCAATCTTCCAATAATCCCTTGTTATGAGCATATATATATTTATCTAATAATAATATATTAATATATTTGATGCTATACTAAGAAATATCCCTTTTATTTTTGCCTTCATTTTCTATTCAGATTTCTACTTTTAAATCTCCTTTTACTCATAAATATATTTCAGATTTTATTTTATTTTCATTCTATTCTCCTTCCATTCGATGCCTTTCTCCCTTGAAAATGATTCTCTTTTAATATCCCGTTTCTCATGTTTTAATAATTAGTTCAAGAAAAAATATAACACCTTGTGTATGTTGGATTAGAATGGTTGTGATGATTATCTCCATCCAAAATCTTTATGTATGTATTGCTATGCAAAAAAGGGGACTTAGATTTTTAGATCTTTTGTTTTAGTAGTTAAGACATGTAGATTCTGTTGAATTAAATAGGAGAATGTAGGGGGGGTGAATCAGTTGTATATAATCACATTCACTTTAATCTATTATTAAGTAAAAACATGAAATATAGATTAAAAAAAGCAAATACCAGAGACACCAGATTTACGTGGAAAATCCAATGAGGGAAAAACCATGGTGGGGATTAATTCACAATATAATAGTAATGCAAAACCGGATACAAAGGCTCACTGCCAAAGGGCTCACTACCCAGAAAGGAATCACTATCCGGATACAAAGGTTCACTGCCTACAAATAAGACTCACTATCTAGAAGGAGGCTCACTGCCTATAGATAAAGAAAGATAACAAAAAGTCCACCACAACAGGTTCCACACATTCGTAGCCTTAATCAAAGAATTGCAGACACCATCGGCTCACTGCTTTCAGGAGTCAAACACATTAAATTACTGCTACCTTGATTCTCACTTTCACACACTCACTTGTGGTATCTAATTCACAACATCTTGAATTGTATTTATACCATATTCAACCTTAGAAACTTTCTCCAAGGTTGGCTACACATTCTTCATTTAAAAAATTCAAACTAGGTTAGTGACTCAACATTCTTGCAGTGGATAAGAATGAGAGTGGACCAAATACATACTTAACTTAGACCCAAAACAACATCTTGGATCAATAACATGCTTCCTTAATTGATGCTTATTCTTCATGTAATGTGTAGACACGAGGTCAGCCAAACCTAATGAAAACACCAATGAACTTTGAAGTGCATGCATCCAAAACAAGATGATAACACATGGATTACATAACATGATTCACCAAACATTGGAACACCTCTTAGAAACCTTCAAATACATCCACAACAACTAGAACAATATTCATACATATAACTCTTTCCAATAGTCCAACCGGACCATGCAGACACATATAGTAGCTCGAGAACAAGACTTTTGGAGCACCAAGCCACAAACACTTTTTTCGGAACATAGATAATATCATTATCAACCTTCTTCTAGATCCACAATATCTGAGACAAACCATGAGGGGACTACAGAGCAAAAACATTTCTCCTAGTCGACAGACAAACAAATTTTCCAGACCAGTTCACAAACTGGTGAACACAATTTTCACTCTTCATCAAACCATAAGCTATAACTTAGGATATATTATCCAAAGATGCCCATAAACAACACTACAAATCTACACAAGCATAGGATTAATATAAAATAAATGCAGAGCATTTTACTGGAACACATTCAGAAGACACACATAACTCTATCTTCACTATTTATTAATCTTCTCAAAAACACTTGATATCAGTACACCTACAACACCATAAAGATAGCTTCATGTACTCACAAAATATCTATAGTATCTCAACCATACATGTACCACCTGCAATCACTTTATTCCTTTCTTTGCAACAACCTGAACTATGTTGACATCAATGACAACACCACCATACTCATTCATACTTGAAACAATCTCCCCCTTTGTCATTGATGACAACACATAATATGAAAAACCATAAAAGAAAACATACACACTCTCTTGCTTCTTCTTCTCTTTCTTTGCAGATTAGACAACCTACACAACATTTCTACACTCACTTCTCCTTACAATATTTTCTCTCCCTTTCAACTTTTTCACATTACTCTCTCTCCCCCTTTGACATCAATGGCAAAGAAAAGTTTTGCATGATTCTTCAGCCATATAAAATTCTAGTCACTACTCCTTAGGAGTGCACCCACATCTCATACTACAACAATGATACTCTCTCAATCCAAACAAGTGAAGAATCTGTAGATCCTCTAGACTGATGCACCTTCATGTGCACCTAGTTCAAAGAAGGAGGGGAAGTAACCCCCAACTTCTCCCTAAGATACTTAAAAGTATCCTTCAAAAGAGCCTTTGTAAATTTATCTACAATTTGATCCTTTGTAGACACATATTTAAGTTTGACTTCATTCTCCAACACCTTCTCCCTTAAGAAATGATATCTGATAGATATATTCTTTGTCCTAGAATGCATTATCAAATTCTTTGAAATATTTATTGCACTTGTATTATCACAAAAGATAGGAATAGGATCATCACACATCACACCTATATCCTTCAATTTTTGATTCATCCAAAGTACCTATGTACAACAATATGCTGCTACAATATACTCAGCTTCTGCAGTGGATAAAGAAACTGAATCTTGTTTCTTGCTTAGCCATGAAACCAATCTTCCTCCAAGAAATAATGCACCACCACTTGTTCTCTTCTGGTCATCTACACAACCAACCCAATCAACATCAGTGTAAGAATTCAAGGTGAAATCAATATCCTTAGGATACCATAGCCATAATCCAAAGTGCCATTTAGATATCTAAATATCCTCTTCACAGCTGTAACATGTGCTTCTTTAGGTTCTTCTTGAAATCTAGAAACCAAACATACTGAATGCATGATATCTAGTCTTGTAGCAGTAAGATATAATAGTCCACCAATCATAGATTTGTACATGCTCTGATCAATTTTAGGAGGATCATCATCCTTACTTAGTTCACATCCAGTTATCATAGGGGTACATACCGGTTTGGAATCATCCATTCCAAACTTCCTCAACAATTATTTAACATACTTAGATTGTGAAATGAATATGCCCTTATCAGTTTGATTCACTTGGAGTCCAAGGAAGAAATTCAACTCACCAATCATAGACATCTCAAACTCTTTTTGCATCTCTTCTACAAATTTCTTGCACATACCCTCATTTCCTCCAAAGATAATATCATCAACATACACAACTACTATCAACATTCTATTTCCTTCAACTTTGAAATAAAGATTGTTGTTTGTGGAGCCTTTGTTGAACCCTTGATGTGTCAAATATCTATCCAACCTTGCATACCATGCTCTGGGAGCTTGTTTAAGTCCATATAGTGTCTTTTTTAACTTGTAGACCATGTCCAATTTATCTGATAATTGGAATCCTTCTGGTTGTTCCATGTACACCTCTTCTTCCAGTTCTCCATTCAGGAATGCAGACTTAACATCCATTTGGTATACTTTGAAATATTTGTTAGTAGTAAAAGCCAAAAAAATCTGAATGGTCTCCATTCTTGCCACTAGAGAAAATGTCTCCTCAAAGTCTATTCCTTCAACCTATGAATAAAATTTGCATACAAGCCTTGCTTTGTTTCTTACTACTTCACCATATTCATTCAACTTATTCTTGAAAACCCATTTTGTACAAATTACATTCTTGTTTACAGGTCTAGGAACTAGTTCCCATGTCCAATTCTTCTCTATCTGCTGCAACTCTTCTTTCATTACTCTGACCCAATTCTCATCTTTGCATGATTCACATACTGTTTTAGGTTCTATCTTAGAAAGTAAACACAAGTTTACCTTAGCTGCTATCACTTTGATTCTTGTCTTTACACCTTCACTTTAATCTCCAATTATCTGTTCTTCCAGATGATTCTTTTGTACATACTTAAGAGTCTTAGGAGCAGGTTCCAAAGTCTCTTCTTCTTTAATTTTTTCTCTCTCTTCCTTATGCTCATCTTGTATTTGTCTGTAGATAGGATCATCTGGTTCAACTTCTCTTATTTCAACTAGTCTATGCATATCTTCATCAACTTTTACATTTGCACTCTCAACTATCTTTCTCAGTATTTTATTGAAGCATCTATATGATTTGTTGTTAGTTGAATATCCAAAGAAAATACCTTCATCACATCTTGCATCAAAATTCGCAAGGTTCTCATCATCTCTTTTAATGTAACATCTTCTTCCAAACACCTTGAAGTACTTAACAGTAGGAATCTTGCCAGTCCATAGTTCATAAGGAGTCTTTTTGTCGTTACCTCTGATCTGAAATCTATTAAGAATATAAATAGAAGTGTGGATTGCTTCTCTCCAATATACATTAGGAAAATTTTCCTCTTTCATCATAGTCCTTGCAACCTCTTGAAAAGTTTGATTCTTCCTTTCTACAACTCCATTTTGTTGAGGGGTTCTAGGATTAGAAAAATGTCTCTTTATACCATGCTCTTCACAAAAAGTATTAAGCTCACTAGATGTAAATTCTCCACCTCTATCAGATCTTAAACATTTTATTCTTAGGTTCACTTCATTCTCTACCCTTGCCTTGAACACTTTGAATCTATCTAGAGCTTGAGCTTTCTCCCTAAGAAAAGTAACCCATGTCATTCTAGAATAATCATCAATCAAAAGCATAAAATACCTATCACCATTAAGACTTCCAGTTCTTGTGGGACCATAGAGGTCTATATGAATCAATTCCAACATTACAATTCCAGCATTCTAGTAGATTACTATTCTTTTCCTTTAAAACTACATCTTGTTTGTTTTCCCAATTGACAACTTCTGCAAACAATATTGGTAGGCTTTGTAATTTTAGGCTGACCCTTGACAACATCTCTTGAACAAATCCTGATTAGATTGTCAAAGTTTACATGTCCCATCCTCTCGTGCCACAACCAACTTTCATTAAATTGAGACACAAAACACCAACCATCACCACTCTTAAGCTGATAGATGTTTCCATATGTTCTTTTTCTTGCAGCTACCACAATTCCAGACCCTTTTTTGATCCCACAGGTATTATCCTGAAACACAATCTTAAACCATTTGCTACAATTTTTTTGAACACTCAAGAGATTATGCCTTAAGCCCTTAACAAAATAGACATCATCAGTGTTGTGCTTTCCATCAAGGTTAATTATTCCTTTTCCAACAATCTTTGCACCATAATCATCTCCAAACATGACTAATCCTCCATCATACTTTTCAAGCTTAGTGAACTTACTTTTGTCTCCGGTCTTAAGATTTGAACATCCACTATCAATTACCTAATAATCTTCATCTTGCCTAGCATGAAAGGCAGTAACCAAAGTACCTTCCATCTCATCCTTCTTATTTTCCAGACCACATTCCCTTGCACATCTTCCATGATTAGTAGACACAAATTTATTCTCCAAGGCTAGAAACAAGCATTCATCTTTATCATCCTCAAAGTCAGACTCATCATCATAAATTCTAGCATCTTCTCTAATATAATACAATTTCTTGAACTTTATGTCCTTTTTATCTTTATTATCTCTGTTCTTTTTGTGTTCAGCTCTATTTGGACATCTTGAAGCATAGTGACCAATATTTCCACAACTAAAACATTTAAAAGGTAACATACCTTTGTACTTATCAATACCTTTCTTCAACTTCCTTGTAAAGTTTTCTTCCAACTCCTCTGAACCATCACTATTTGGGTCATCTTCTGTCTTAGTTGCTTTAAAGGATGTTTCAGTTTTCTCCTTTTCTTTTCCAAACTTCCTCATCTCAAATGAAGTCAAGGTGCCAAATAGCTGTTCTTTAGTGAATTTCTTTGGATCATATATTTCTTCAATAGTAGAGACTTTGTCACTATAATTCTCTGGTAGGGTCATCAAGATCTTCTCTATTACATCTTCATCTACCATAGTACCACCTTGATTTTTGACTTCATTTGTTGTAATTTCAACCCTCTGAAAGTAGCTTGCAATGTCTTCACCTTCTTCCATTTTCAAGTTCTCATATCTGCGCTTTGCTATTAGCTTCTTTGATAATTTGACTCTACCATTTCCTTCATAGATATCTTTCAAATTTTCCCATACTTCATAAGAAGTGCCTAATAAAATAACTTTTATCTACTCAGTCTTAGATAAAGCACTATAGATTACATACCTTGCTTTTTCATTTTTCGTCATAGGCATAAATCTCATATGCAAAAGAAGGACCACTTGTCGACTCAACATATTTTGTCTCAACAACTTTCCAAGTCTTGAAACCAAGAAAAATTAGGTAACCTCTTATCTGCACTTTCTAGTCACTATAGTCAGATCCACCAAACATAGGGATTGACAACTTGTGCGACATTAGATCTTCCTTAAGCGGTTATGCTCTTCTCCGAGGAACCAAAGCTCTGATACCAATTGTTGAATTAGACAAGACAACTGAGAGGGGGGGTGAATTATTTGTATCTAATCATATTCAGTATCTAATCATATTCGATATCTAATCATATTTGGTATCTAATTATTGATGCCTGAAGTCTAATGTTATTAGACTTAAATTTTTCTATCTCCTTCTTTTGCTTGAGGTATACGGTGTGAGAAACTATCAATTCCCGAAGCCTAATGTTATCAAACTTAACCATGTTGTTCTTCTTCCTTTTGTTAAGGGAATTTGACAAAGGGTATTATTGAAGCCTAAAGTTTAAAGTTATCAGACTTAACCATGTTGTTCTTCTCCCTTTCATTAAGGGAATTCAAAAAAGGGAAATGCTGATGTTTGATGTAACATTTTTAGACTTAACCATTTTGTTCTTCTTCCTTTCATTAAGGGCATTCAACAAAGGGTAATGTTGATGCCCAATGTTTGAAATTTTTAGACTTAACTATTTTGTTCCTCTTCCTTTAGTTAAGGGCATTCGACGCAAGGGTATTTTCGATGCCCGATGTTCGACATTTTTAGACTTAACCATTTATTCTTCTTGTTATGCCTTGCATAACCACCCCATCTTTTGCCTTGGTCAAAATGGGTCCCCCTTTATGTTTTTGTCCTTGGTTGTTTTTCAAACAAAGTTTGGAGTTTTTCTTTTCCAACACTTTGTTTTTCTTTGGTTTATTCTATCAGAACCGGAGCCGGAACCGAATCAGGCTTTAAAACTTCTTTCAAAACTCGTTACGATTCCCATCCTGACACTTTTCTTTTTCCTTTTTGTTTTGTCTTTATCGGAGCCGGAGCCAGAGTGGACGTTAAGTTGGAATTTATTCGAAGTTTCAAAATAAAATCCCGTTTTGCCTCTACCTCCGCTTTTTGGTCTTTCGTTTTAAACTAGGTTTTTGTGTTAAGTTTTCTTGTTTCAGTCTTTTTATTTTATTTTGATGTTTTTTTTCACTTTCTTCTTTGTTGGCGAAATCGGAACTGGAATTGGAACCAAGTTGGAAAGTTAGACAAGTTTCTAAATCATTTTCCATTCCGATTCTGCTCCCGCCGTTTTTTGTGGTCGTTGACTTTACTGAAGTCACACAGCAGTAAAGTGCCAGTTCCTTCTGCAGTTTTGACTCTGCTCTACCACATTTATGGCATTAATTACAGCAGGTCTACATGTATGAAACTGCGAGTTTTTATCTTAAATAAGGATTAATTGGTAGTTATCATTATTGTTAAAAGATCAAAGAGTGAACCAGAGTTGTAGTGGAGCATTTGTACGTGTGAATCAATCGAAAGGGAGATAATTTTGTGTGGATTGCTTCAAGGGAACTAACCTATTTATTTGCATTTGAGGTAGGGGGTTTTCTGTTCTTCTCTTTTGTTTGGTTTCACATTTTCCATTTTTATTCGGTCGGTGGTTTCTAATGAATTCGTGATTCTTTCTGAGTTCATGTGATTTGTTTCCTTTCTCTTTTTCTTTGGTTTTCTTATTCTCATTTTTCTTTTCTAGTTTTGTTTCCCGTTTGTTTGTTTTTCTTCATGGTCATTTTCACATTTTAATCATGACCGTATCGTGATGCCCTAGTTTTTAAAAGTGCATAGATTAGTTACTATTTTACATTGTAATTTAGGGTTTGATAAATGATGGTTTTTTACTTAAGAATCTTGTTTCGCATTAGATCTGGTTAATTTAAATGGGGTTAAATTCATGCCTTAATTATTTGAAATCGGGGGATTCTAATTTAGGGTTTGACGCATTCCTGTTTTAAATATGATGCCCTAAATAGTACGGTTGCCTCTCGATCATATGGGGATGGTCTTGTATAGGTTATATTTTAAGCCCTTTTCATTTTGATATGACCTAGTCCTTAAAAATCACGATGTAATTTGTCATTCGGTTAAAATTGTTAGAGTAAAGGTTTTAACTTAATTATGTTGATTAAGTTACCTTTATTCCCTTCTTAAGATTTCATGTTAGTTTGCATAAAGTGACATTTAATAATTATATTAATTATTAAATGTTATCCTATTAGGGCTTCTATTAGGGTTTTTCCTATTAGGGTTTTATTAGGGTTTGCATGATCTCCTTTTTATAAGGATTGATCCCATTGTATTTCATATCAATTCATTCTCTCATTCTCTCTGATATATACATTTTCAGTTTTCAGAGAACCCTTGCTTGTTTGTCTCCATCTCTTCTTTTGTGATAGGTTATTTGCATGCAGGTGATCTTCGGGGTTTGTGGTGTTGTATTTTCTCAACTCCTACAAAAATCTCTTATGACATCATGGTTATTATAGGCAGAAGCGGGATCAAAATCGATTTAGACTTTGAACCATGTTTTTTGATAAGTATCGATTCCATTTCCATCTCATCTTCGACTCCGCTTACGATAAGAAGCAGGTCTTCAAAATAACGGTAACCTAGCCGGAAGCGGAACCGAAACTAAATGTAAAATTAGGAAATCTTCATAAAACCAAATCAGTTTCCGTTCTGATTTCGATTCTGGTTACCATTCCAATTTCGACTCCGGTCTCGCCTTGTTATTACTATAAGTTGAATAATTGTTTTGACTCCGATCCCGATAGTATTTTAAAAGAGTCTATTTAGAATGTTTTCTGCTTGGTTCCACCTCTGATATATATATGAAGGGTAAGTTTTTAAAAGCATATTTTGTGATATTTGCTCAAGGATCTAATTTGAGGTTATGTTGCAGGAAGCTAAAGAATGTCAGGAGTGCTAGGAGAAGCTTCCCAAAGGAATCGGCCTGCAAAAACTTCAAAGGCAACAACTAAGCCTAAGAAGATTAAGCCAGAGCAGCTACCTTATACCTTGAGGTATAACCATAGGGGTCCTACTCTCACTGCAAGCAAAATGGAATCTGATTGGTCTAATGTAACTGATACCAATTTAGGCCCATTCAATTTTGAGGAGTTATACTCAGAAACATTCACTGAGGATGTAACAGGGCGGACTGGAAGAATAGTTGAGTTTGGCTTGGCTCACATCACTGTATTTCCTCTATCCATTCAATGTTCGGAGTTGATTATGACAACAATAGGAGCTTACAGTCCAACCACTAGGCAATGTATGGATTCACAGGACAATGTGATTATAGATCTAACCACTGAAATGTTTCAGCACATGTTTAGTGTCCTTGATCCAAAGAACCTGGTATAGTTGAATGAGGTAGATGCTTTAGGGATATATAGCAAACACAAGGAGGCCAAGAAGGCTCACTTGAACAAGAAGTGGTTGAGAACAAAGAAGAAGTATTTAACCAAGCTCCATGATCAACTAAAGAGGACAAAATTTTACAAGGATGTATCGGACCTAATAATGATGTTGTCTAGAGTCTTTGGGAAGAGGGATGCATTTCATTTTAAGGAATGGATGTTTCCTTTCATTCAGAAAATATTTAATGGCAAGCAACAGTTTGATTGGCCGATGATTGTCTCAGATACTATTCATGATTAGTTAACCAGAATAATGGAAACCAAGAGATTTTTCATGACTTCTTATGTTGTCTATGCAGCAGCTAGGGGAGGCATCTTTCTAGGTTTGAATAGAGTAGGAATATTGGGAGAAGATGGTGGACAAAAGAGAGTATGGGATCATTATGATTAGCTATCCTTATAGGTTTTTGAAACACAATTTAGAAGAGTTAATGATGCATTCTTATATGTAATCATTAACTAGCTTAATGGAGATGCAGGATACAAATTGAGCCAAGAAGCCATGGCCTTTATCATGAAGTTGGGGTGTTGGTATATTGAATACCCCAAGTTCACTTATTTAAGGCTGGCTAGATTTGAAGGTCATCCCCACTTACTTACAAGGTGTTGTAGAAATAGGATGGTTTTGATGGAGTTTTTCTATCAAGCTTTGGGGGTCAATGCCCGATTTGGGTTAAAACACAAGACAGGTTGTCACAAGTTCCCCATGCAATTGGGTGAATACAACTTCCCATACCTTGTGGGAGCTAAGGTGGTTTGCAATGAATTGATATTTGTAAAGTTGGGTTTGTATACTGCTTGAAAGCACTTTGACCCAAAGAAGAAAATGAATGCTTTGCTGGCCTCAGTCTTTGACCAACATATCAACCTGCTAGAGGACTTCTGGAGTGATCTTCAGGATGAATATGACCTCAAGAAAAGGAATTATGAGAGGTTGCTTGTTTCACTCATGGTAGAATTCGGGGTCAAAGATGATATTCCCGATACATTAGTAGATGATGGAGTTGTGTTGGATCCATCATATGAAGCATTGGACATTGGTACCAAAAGTTTAAATCCGGTAGATTGGGATAGTGAGGAGACCATCGACATCAAGCAAATAGGGAGACCGGTCTTGGATAGGAGTATCCACTGGGCTGTTCTAAGAGCCAAAACTCTTGGGGGTCCAGCTCCTAAGAAAGGGAAAGGATATAAGAGAATCAAGAGGAAGTTTCCTTCCAAGGAGCCTTTGGAGTTATTCCCTCCTGATATTGAAGAGATTGAGTTGGAAGCTTCGGCTCAAGATGAACCAGAGGCACAAGAGGAGGATGCCCAAACAGGACCTATGGCTTCAACACCAGCAATAGGTGAGTCATCTGCTCAAGTCCCTCTTACAAAGCAGAAAAGTGGAGAGACGCCTAAGGGAGCTCTTCATGGTATTGTTGAGACATTGAAAGGAAAAGGTGTGGAGGTGGAGATCCATGATGTTGAGGCGGACTCTGATGAGACTTTGTTAGAGAAGGATGCACAAGAAAATATGCCTCTAGAAGAGGAAACTGAACATGTGCTAACTGAGGAAGATCAATGGGAATTGTTTGAGGAAGCAAAGAAGGCTTCAGATGCTCAAGCACATGCAAAAGCAATGGAAAAACAAAAGGCAATAGATGCTAAGGCACAAGCTGATGCCTTCAACAACAACAAATGGAAGCCAAGCGAAGAGTTGATGAAGTAAAAAACAACAAAGGCAAAGGGAACAAGAGCTCAAGATCAAAGAAGAGAATGATAAGCTAGAGTTAGTACAAAAAAATCATGATCTAGAGGAGGAAAAGGCAAATCAACGAAGGGAAAGAGAAGCCCTTGTGGCCAAATTGAAGCTTGTTGAAGAAGCTTATAAGAAGAAGGAGGAAGCAGAATGTATGCAAAAAGAGAAAGACGTGAAGGAGCTGACCAAGCAGCTGCAAAAGAAAAAGGAAGATGTAGATAGACTTAAGGCAATGGAAGAAGAGAGAAACCGGGTACGTGAGGAGAAAAGATTAGAAGAAGAAAAATTGAAGAAGGAAGAAGAAGACAAGAGGATACAGGAACAAAAGGATAGGGAGGAAGCTAAAAAGCTTGCACAGAAAAATGTAGAGCAAGAACAACAAGAGGTTGATTCTCAACCTAAGGTTAATGTGCAACAACTCTCTACTACTACTTCTTCTTCAACTATAATGACCACTACTCCAAGTGCTCCCACTTGGTTGAAATTGGATCTTCAAAAGAGATCAGTGAAACCCTCACAACCTCTCAATTGGGATGATATGATGAAGGAGATTGAAAAAGAAAGGCCCAAAAAGAAGGCTAAAATCCTGCATTCCACTAGACTCACTGAAGCAGGGGAGATTGTTGCTGAATGTGCAATACCGATGGTGGACAAGGATGTGGGGGACATGAAGCTAACTGATTACCAGTTGGGAATGGTTAACTTGGGGAGACCCACAAGAGATCAACAAATGAACTTGATAGATGTGGTAGCATCATCCACTAAATCAAGAATGATGAAGGATAAGCAAAGAAAGGATGAGCTTAAGGCTCAATTAGATCACAACAAATTGCCACCATTGAGACACCAATTTTTCTTAGCAAGAAAGAGGTGGATGATTTGGTGCAGGTAAGGAGTAAGGTGGAGACGTTGGATAGATGGATTGATAGACTAAATCAAGAAATAGGTGAGGTGCTGGGCAGCAGTTTTGAGATGCACAAGATGATAGTGGAGTTAATAGAAGAGATGAATCAGCATGCCAAAGCATTAGGAGAGCAAGAGGAGGAGTACATAGGATATATCCAGAAGCTGAAAGAAATCAATAAATTACCAAAATACACTCTTTTAGAGTAGTCAATCCTTGAAGAGGATAACAAAGATTTCTTGGAAAAGACCTCCAGCATAGTTCGGTTTAGATCTGAATTTTTGTATAAACATAAGAGTGAAGTTCAAGATTCTAGCAAGGATCTAGATGAACAACTTGATGAGTTAGAAGTGGTTGTTGCTATTATAGTAAATGTTGAAATACCGGTAAAGGAAGGCCTAACTTTGAGTCAGTTAAAAGAGAAATGGGATGATAGACTTAAGGAGGTTGTGCAAAAGGGAGATGATGGAGAGGATCTACTTTTGGACTAGTTAATGGATATTAAGGAAGAGGTAAGGGATTCTAAAAGGGAGTTGAAAAAGCTAAAAGACACGAGAGGATTTGCTGCTGCAGAATTAGAGAGGATGAAGTTCAAAGACAGTTGGGTTGATGGGCCAGATTTGGATAGGCTTCAACAAGTCTTCTCTAGTTATGATGAGTACACTATAGAGAAAACTTCACATGCATAATTGATAGTCTCATGCATGCATGGATTTCTTTTCTCCTCTGCATGCAGGACTGGCAGTCTTAGGGGCGCATGGATTTTTTTTCTCCTCTATCTTCTCTCCAGTTTACGAGATGATCAATGTGGGAACTAGAGATCAAATTGATCTGAGTTTCCAAGAAGACTTAAGTTCCTAAAAAGGTGGATCGACTTTAGATAGGGAGGCCTTCATATTTTTGTACATCTATATATACCTGTAGGATACCATATTGTAAAGGTTGGATGATGAGAATAAGATTAGCCACCTGATAGTAGCAAATATAATTTTTCGTAGTTTTTACAGAGATACTTTGTTATTTTATTTAGAGTTGAATATAAATACAGGTTTTTATGTAATATGGTGTTGGAATTGAGTTTATTGGATAGAGTTAATGAATTATAGTCTATATGTATGCTAGTGATTGTGCTGAAGCATGAGTGTTTCTTATATGATGAAAATCATTAGAAGAAACCAAATTTAAGGATTATTTCATTAGATTATCTATGGATTGAATTTATTGAAAGTCTGTTGATCTATGATCTTGGCAACGAATGAGAGTGTGTTGTTTTGGAATCTTTAAAATATTTATGATGTGTGATTGTGATGTTAAATTAAGCACCTTAGATGCATGCAATAGTATGGATTATTCTATAAATTGCATCATGTTATGGTTTTCTTGATCTATTGGAAGAACATTCGTTGTTGAAGATATATGTCCGGATATTAGATGAGTTTTATTCATGTTTCACTGATGTACGCCCTGGTCTATCTTTTTCTTTTATTTAAAAACCCCTTTTCATTAAAGATAACTCAATGAATCAGTCATTTCTTGCATTCCTTATTACCAACAAATGGCCCTTGAATATTATAGTTGTATGGACAACTTGAGTGACACCAAACAGTTGAGAACCAACTACCAGGACCTTGGGAGTTAGGCTACTATATGTTGTCTTTCTTTTTCAGGAGAAATAGAGTAGAAATATTCTGTTTAATGTTGTTTGTGTCATTTTCACCATCAACACTTCTTCCTTTCATTAAGGCATTTGACAAAGGGTATTGTCGATGCCTAATGTCTAATGTTTTCAAATCTAACCATTTTGTTCTTCTTACTTTTGTTAAGGCATTCCATAAAGGGTATTGTTGATGCCTGATGTCTGATGTTTTTGAACTTAACCATTTTGTTCTTCTTCCTTTCATTAAGGAATTCGGTAAAGGGTATCGTCCAAGCCTAAAGTTAGATGATTTGGAATTAATCTTTTGATCTTCTTTTCACTTGAGGAATTTGACAAAGGGTATCACTAAAGCCTGAAGTATGACATTATTGGGCTTAATCCTTTTGATCTGCTTCCTTTCATTAAGGCATTCGACAAAGGGTATTGCAAAAGTCTAAAGTTTGACATTATCAAACTTAACCTTTTTGATCTTCTTCTTTTTCATAGTGGCATTCAGTATAAGGTATTTTCAGAGCTCGAGGTTTGACACTATCAGACTTCAACTTTACTATCTTCTTCTTGTGGCATTCAGTATAAGGTATTGTCAAAGCCCGATGTTTGATGCCTAGTTTCGACTTCACCTTTTCAATCTTCTTTCCTTGAGGCATTCGGTATAAGGTATGATCGAAGTCCAAAATCTTTCAGACTTAGCTTATATCACTCACCTCTTTCTCTCTTTGGCAAATAGTATAAAGTAGGCTTGAGGCTCGAAGCCAAAACTTTTGTAGCCCTTCAGGGCTTTCATTGAAACTTCAAATGCATAAAACTATGATGCCCTAATGATATCAATATCGATCATATTGCCAAAGTAAATATGTTTAATGCTTTAGAGCTAGCATTTGTTACTCTTTTCAAAAAAAATGTTAGTTGTGCTTTTGCCCTTAGTGCAAAATTTTGGGCATGATATTTGGTATCAAAGCCTAGATTCCAACATCAAGTACTCTAGGCATATGTCTTCACCATGGCTAATAGTTTTTTATGGTGTTATCATAGAGTATGTTGTCGAGGTTGCAAAATTGTTGAGGGAATGATTGTGGACACAGTCATAGACATAAGGTAGAGTCAGAACAGTCTAAGGCACCACTGAAACCCCCATACATGTCCGAGTCATCACAACATGATCCACCGTAAAACATTACTTCATAGATCCTCCATGCATTAGAGGATTTGATTGGGGTTATTCAAATTTGATTTCCAGCAAAAGAGGAGGGCCCTAGACTAGAGTAGACTCATCGATTGATCAAGGTACACAAGTCAGCATAGAGAGCACGGTAGGATTCCCCCGCACATTCCTGACAAGTATGATGAGGAGGGTGAGAGGGGATTATTTCACTTAGATCCTCCACCATAAGTACCCTATTCTGAGGTAGTAGTCAAGGATATAGCATATTGATATCTAGGAGATCATGTTAGAAAGCTGCTACAACTTAAGCCACCTAATTTCAATGGATCCACGGATGGAGTGGAGGTCAAATCATGGATTCTCAATCTTGATAGGTACTTTTGATTGCATGCATATGCAAGAAATGTAAAAGCACGTGGTGTGATACTTTTTCTTAGAGGCACAATCTCTACTTGGTGGTGCAATGAGGAGTGCAAGGACCACTTATCTATTGATACTCTCACATGGGAGACATTATTAAAGAGATTTCAAGCATGCTATTTGTTTGAGCATTTCAAGAAACGCCTTAGACGAGTTCCATGACCTCCAACAAAGGGGAATTCCAATAGCATAGTATGAGAGTTAGTTTCTAGAGCTACTTCAATATGTGGACTACCTCCAAGATGAGAAGCTTCTCATCAACCATTTTATTCAGGGACTGAATTCAGGTATATCAAAACCTGTGTGTATGTATGATCAAGAGAACCTTCGGGTTGCTATAGAGAAGGCCCTTATAGTAGAGGAGATTCAAGGGAAGTATTAGGAGGCACGAGAGTGGTTTTAAAACCGCAACCAGAGTACTTAGTCACAAGTTTTTCAATGAACTCCTCTTCCTTCGAAGGGAGGATTTAAACCTTCAGTAGGATCGTCTAGGCTACCATAGTAGAAGCAACAACATAGTCAGAGACCTAGGCCACCATAGGACTTTCAAGGTGGCTACTTTAGGCCATGTATGACCACAGGAACCTCACAAAGATCAACATATTCAGTTGTATGGTGCTACCCTAGCACATTCACAACATCCTAGCCGAGGATGAAACAATAGAATAAATGACACAGTCAGAGACCTAGGCCATCGTAGGGCTTTTAGGGTGGCCACTTTAGGCCATGTGTGACCAAACGAACCTCACAAAGATCAATATCCTCACTTGTACGGTGCTACCCTAGCACGTTCACAACATCCTAGCTGAGGAGGACATAATGGTTCTAGTAGGATTGGAGGATAAAAGTTCACTAAACACAATCACCCTAGGTTTACACTAGGGGTCCTTGTTATGTATGTGGAGAAGTGGGACACCTAGCTAGGGATTGCCCTCAGGGTCCTGTAGTTAGAGGAAAACACACAAAGGCTTTGAGCAGATGATGCGAGACGTGGGAAAGTCCCACTGAGTCTTTATAGTGGTCGAGAACCACCAAGCTAAGCACCAAGATACAGTTATTAAGACCCCAGGTATGATTGGTGATACTCATGTTACTATTTTATTCAATTCTAGGGCATCTAATTATTTTATATCCCCTTCTATAGTGGAGAATAGTAGGCTAGTGGCATCTAGGAAAGATGATAGGTGGGAGGTAGAGCTAGCATCAGGGGCTAAGGTATTAATAGATTTTATAGTTCTTAATTGCCCACATTGATTTGGAGGTTTGAGTACATTGGTTGACCTTCATGTCACATCGTTCAGTTCCTATGGAGTGGTTTTGGGAATGGATTGGCTTGATGCACATTAGCTAAGGTAAACTATCATCAGAAGGCACTTGAGTGTGTGGATGACCATGGTTCAACAATGGTGATTACAGGGGTTTAGAGGCCTATTTCTCTTCACACGATATCCACTATGCAGTTGAAGTGCTATCTGTGGAAGGGATGTCAATTTTTTGCTACCATCCTCAGTGATATGGATGAGGAGATGAAAAAGTTATCTTTGGATGACCACTTTATTCTTAGGGAGTTTTCTAATTTTTTTCCTTTTGATTTGCTTAGTATGCCACCTTGTCATGAGATTGATTTTTGTATAGATTTGGTGCTAGGGGCTGAGCAAATATTAAGGGCACCTTATAGGATGATTACACATGAGCTTAGTGAGCTCAAGCTGCAGTTAGAGGAGTTGCTAGAGAAGGGTCATATCCATTTGAGTGTCTACCTTGGGGTGCTCCCATCATCTTTGTTAAGAAGAAGGATGAATCCCTTCATCTATGTATAGAATATAGGCAGCTAAACAAGGTGACAATGAAGAATTATTACCCATTCTCGAGGATCAATGATTTTTTTTATCAGATGTAAGGAGCCAGAGTGTTCTCTAAGATTGACCTTAAGTCTAGATATTATTAGTTATGGATTTCATAAGTAGATATTCATAAGACCGCTTTCAAGACTAGGTATGGTCACTATGAGTTTATTGTGGTACCAATTTGGTTAACGAATGCTCCTGTAGTGTTCATGAGTCTCATGAATGGTGTATTTCGTACCTTGGATTCAGATTGGTCCGTGATTATTTTCCTAGATGACATCTTGATTTATTTACATAATGAGGAGGAGAATGAGGGTCACTTGCGATGGGTTTTATAGTGTTTGAGGGAGCATCAGTTATATGGAATCTTGTTGAAGTTTTTCTTCTCTCATCTAGAGGTCCATTATCTTAGTCATATTGTATATGGAAATGACATCTCCATAGATCCATTGAAGATTAGAGCTATTATGGAGTGGCCAGTGCCTACTATAGTGACATAGGTCAAGAGCTTCATGGGTTTGGCAAGTTATTACTATCATTTTGTAGAGGGTTTCTCTAAGATTGAACATCCTATCACTTCCCTTCAATGGATAAGGAAGAAGTTTGAGTGGAAAGATCAGTGTGAGAGGGCCTTTTAAACCCTTAAGGAGCATCTCACTAGTGCCTCTATCTTACAAGTTCTAGATCCATAAGCGGATTTTATGGTTTGCACAAAAGCATCCATTAATGGATTAGGAGCCGTACTTATGCAGGAGGGTAGAGTGATTGTGTATGAGTTGTG
Organism: Sequoiadendron giganteum; assembly: GCA_007115665.2. Lineage (NCBI taxonomy): Eukaryota > Viridiplantae > Streptophyta > Pinopsida > Cupressales > Cupressaceae > Sequoiadendron > Sequoiadendron giganteum. The sequence goes on along the minus strand of CM021109.1, from coordinate 385,003,496 downwards.
AAAAATCAAGACCCATGAGTTGAACTACCCCATGCATGAATTGGATATATCCATAGTAGTCGATGCTCTAGTTTGATGAATGCACTTCCTTTTAGGTCATCACTTCAAGTTGCACTCAAATCACCAAAGCCTCCAGTATATATTCATGTACTCAAATCTAAACACTCATCAGAGGCATTGGATGGAGTTCTTATGTGAGTATGAATTTGATGTGCAATGCATCAAAGGGAAGGAGAACGTGGTTGTAGATGTAATGAGTAGGAGGTCACATGAGCTGTCATGCATGATATTGAGAATTGAATTGAGGAGTTAGATTTTATAACACCTACCAAAGGATGAGTGGTATATGTTGGTTCAACAAGAAATCCAATCATAGAGGGCTCTTGAGGGAAAGATTTTAGGATATACTTTGGAGTTTTATGGCTTACTGCATTATAGAGGGCGTATCTATGTAACTAGTGTGGGCCACCTTCACACACTCATTCTATCAAAGGCACACAGGGCACTGTATGCAGTGCATGCAGGGGTGAAGAAGATGCATGCCGATTTGAGATAGTTATATCATTTGGTAGGGATGAAGAAAGACATTACATATTTTGTGACTCGATACCTTGAGTGTCAGAGAGTCAAGGTAGAGCACCAAAATCTAACAAGACTTCCTTACCTGCACGATATTCCTAAGTGGAAATGGGATACCATCTTGATGGATTTCATTGTTGGTCTACCTTTTCCCTCACGTCACCATGATGCCATCATGGTAACTACTGACAAGCTAACCAAAGTAGCCCATTTTTCACTTGTGTGTACGACTTACACAAATCCAACAATAGCGAGGTTCTTCCTAGATGATATTATTAGATTGTATGAAATCCCCTGTAGGATTATATAAGATAGGGATTCACTCTTCACATTAGCATTTTAGACATCATTGCAATAGGCATTGGGCACTCGGTTTAACTTTAGTTCAGTTTACCATCCCAAGAAAAATGCCCAGACAAAGAGGGTAAATCAAGTGTCAGAGGATATGCTATGTATGTATGTAATGGATCACTAGTTTCACTAGGAGGAGTATTTGTATTTAGTTGAGTTTGCCTACAATAATGGGCATCATAGTTCCTTAGGCATGCCACCATTTCAGGCATTGCATGGCAAACCGTGCAGGACTCCCTTGGGTTGGGATCAAATAGAGGATATAGTGGCTATTGTTCTAGAGATGATACATGAAATGGAGCAACACGTGGTCTTAATTAGATAGAGTCTATAAGAGGCACATGATTGTCAGAAGAAGTATGCTAATCATAAGAGGATTGATCGAAGCTTTCCAATTGGGGACTGAGTATTCCTGAGAGTATGACATCATAAGAGTCCAATCCGTTATGGAAAGGGATCTAAGCTCGTACCAAAATTTGTAGGACCATTTGAGATCTTGGAGTAGATAGGTCCCGTAGCTTATCATCTAGCCTTACCACCTATCTTGTCGTGCATCCATGATGTGTTTGATGTATCAGATTTGTGATGTTATGTACATGATGATTCTTATGCGTTAGATTGGGATGCTTTTTAGGTCAAGTCAGATGACCAATTAGCTTTGGATCCCATCCATATTTTAGCACGACGTACGTTGCCACTTCAAGGCTGAGAGTAGACCAAGTTAGGGTCTAGTGGGATTGCTATGATGAGGTAGCAACCATTTGGGAGGATGCCTCGAATTTGAGGGTCTTATATCCTCACCTCTTCGATAAATTCTAGGAGGAAGGTAATTCCTAGGGGAGAAAGATGTGAGGCCTACTATTTGATACACCCTATCTGGCAATGTTTTGACCTGAACATTATTGATACTCTATGTGTGTGGGGCTATTTTGGATGATCATGGACATTGGATGTTATGCTTGTTTCTTGTTTATGATGCCTACATATGGTGATTATATGCATGTTATGTTATATTTATTTTTTATGCTCATGTTGATCTAGTGATCATGGTAGGAATGGATAAGTGGTTATGATATATAATTGATAAGATGCTAAAATTGAATTAAGTGATTATGTGATTTTCTTATAACAACGTCATGGCTAGTCGTGAACTGATAGAATATGTTAATTGCTAGAGAAAGAATAATTGTGGATATTGATATTCAAATTTGTGGATTTCTAGGTTTGATTGAGTTAATTATATATATGGATTTGTTGAGTTGATTATTGATTATCATGCATTAGATATATTGACATGTGGATTTGAGTGTGCAGGTACATGCCCATGGTCAATCTCATTTATGAGATATGAGAGCTCTTGTTGAGTTTGGAACACTCTTTGTCTCTTCACTTCCCAATGAGTTCTCAAAAATGTGTGAGAACTTGTGGGGGGGTGTGTCCATAGGAGTGAATGAGAAAGTGGCATGTGTCACTCTATCCTCCAAGAGATTTCAACCCTTGGCTCCTATTTGAATCTTTTGGAAAGACAAAGGAGGGGTTCTTTTTATTGTTTTTGGTTTTTGGAGATGGTTGGAAAGAAGAGGGATTGGAGTTGATTTATATTTTTTTCTCCATTTGAGCTTGGATTTGAGGTAGGTCTCTTTTTACTCATATGTATGAGTTTTTCCATTTTTGTATGAAAAAATGAGAAGACTATTTTATGTGTTCTTGTATATGTGAATTTGTTGGGTTGGGGTTGTATGAGGATAGGCTTGCCAAATTTGGGAAGAAAATCCTTTGTAGGGGGTAGGAATGAGTAGGAACCTCCAAGGGGAAAATGATTTCTTCCTTTGAGAAGAAAGGAAAAAATGGTATAAGGACCTGTTGTTTGGTGTTTATGCATGACAACAACTCAGACAGAATAAAAGTTATCCTATCTCTCTTAAAAGGTTGATCTCTATGAACAAAGAGATAACCCCAAGGTCTCTCGGGTGCTAGGTCATGACAATGCAGTAGAACAAACTCAGTGATAAAATGTGAAAATGCTGGTAATCACAAGGGGCCTTACGAACAAATGCTAGAAGCTCTAAACTCATCAGATTTTAAGATATGGTGATGCTTTAATTTCTAGTTCTAACCAAATAATAAAAGAAACATCAAAAGATGAGGGATTCAGAAGTCCTAATGTTAACACTACTTCTAAGATTAACCTTAAAAATGATGAAATACTTGGAATGGACCAATCCCTTAAACTAATTTCTGTTTGACTCAGGCTATACCTGCAATCTTGCAGAAAATAGTGCAATCTTCTAAGGTGTTAAAGATTTTCAAAATGTGGGCATTCATTCAATAAAACTGGATGAATATCTACAGTTGAAATAAGCACATGAGTATCAGGTATAGGTTGACCTTGCATAGCATTCCCATAATCAAGAAGCTTCCCAAAGTATGAACTAGGGATTGCTACAACACTCCAAGCATTAAATCACAAGCATTACTAATTAAACCTAAGATATATTCAAACATTTCCAAGCGATTTAGAAGATAGAACAAGAACCATGCAAGATTATTCAATCCAAAGAAGGCACCAATCATAGCACAATGTCTGCACTTTGTATTAAATCATCCCATTAGCGAAAATTCCATTCTGTTAAAACACTTGCTTGAAATGTAAAACTAGCTCCTAATCTTCTAACATACTACTCTATTGTTAAATCTACTATTTACAAGTCTTCTAACTTAGTCTGCTTAATCGACTAGTGGGAGAACCACTCTAACCTACTACTGATCTATGAACTCCACCGAACCCTTACAAATGAGACAAAATGCCATACTTATAGAAAACTTGCCCGCGTGAACCAAAGATAGGGTTATAGAGAAGGCCGTCCACCAACCAAATCGGTCCCAACAGCCAACAATAACTCATCGTCCAGCATTGAATGCACCAAGAGCCCCTTCAGATTGATCTGGGATTGCACAAAGCTAGGGTACAACCCTCGAGTCACACCCACCATCAATGCCTCACCTGTGTGAACAACAACACACATGAAACACCAGCTCAAACACAATCCACTGATCAGATCCGAGCTGGACAAATGAACGACTCAAATCGAGCTATACTAGGTTGAGTCCACCATGTCACGTCTTCCTACCATTAATGGCCACGAAACGTGTCAAACTTGTGTGTAGGAATGGGTTTTGTCTGACATCAGCTACAAAGCACTCGACTACACCTACAAATCTCACCAAATCTTCAAAGTACACCCATTCTTCCCTCGGCCCCAACAACAACCCTCAATTCGATCCAACCTACATTCAAACAGGCCATCATTGATGCTCAACACATCATCAAAATCCAAGCTGATCCATTAGAGTTCCTAAGGCAAGAAAATCATGCAAAAACCCAGGCATAAGCAGAACCAAAGACAGGTGGAGGTGGAGCCACGAGAAAAACAGGAACGAAGACACAAATCAGGCAGAGGTAGAAACATAACCAACCTCGGCGGAGGCGAAGACAAAACCAAGACGGGACCGAAAGGAAAACAGGCAGAGGTGGAAACAAAACCAACCCCAACGGAGGTAGAGATGGAACCAAGATGGGACCAGAAGGAAAATAGGCAAAGGTGGAAACATAACCAACCTCAGCGGAAGCGGAGCTAGAACGGGAATAGGAATCGAACCGTGAACTTAGTGAAAGTTTATAGTTAAGTTCCATCCCGGTCCCTATTCTAGTGAAAGAAAGGAAAGGAAAAATGAGGAAAACCTAAGGGAGGAAACCAACCCTTAGGCCGAAAATCGGTGAATCAATGAAGAAAACGAGAAGGCGGGAGGCAGAGCCGGAATGGGAATGGGAACGATAACCGAACCGTGAACTTTGCCAAAGTTCAAAGTTAAGTTCCATCCTGGTTCCGCCTCCGATGAACGAAGGAAAAAGAGAAGCAAATAAAACCTAAGGGAGGAAAGCAACCCTTAGGCCAAAGATAAACAAAATGACGAAGAAAGAAAGAGAGCGGGAAGCAGGAAGCGGAGTCGGAACGAGAATGGGAACTGAACCGTGAACTTAGTGAAAGTTCAGAGTTCAGTTCCATCCCGGTTCCACCTCCGCCAGAACAAAAGGAACAAGGCAAACAAAGGAAAACCTAAGGGAGGAAACCAACCCTTAGGACCCAAACAAAAACACATAGGAAAAGACCATAAGGCAAAAGAAGACCACCCCATAGAGGACATATGCGAGAGTCCAAAACCATCAGGAACTCAACACAAAGGCACCCATAACCAAGGAAAGCACCAAAGACCAAAACCCCAATATTTTCAAAGATAAGCACAAAAGAGGGGGCAAGCCATAGAAACAGGCCAAAAGGGCAAGCCAAGAGAGGGTCCCCACTTTCAGTGGGGTGTGTGTACAAAACTGCACAACAATACCCAAGTTAATATGGTGGTATGGGTGTATGGAGTTGGAGGGTATGGAGGATGTGTTGTATGTGAAGTATTGGAGAATTGGGTTATTGAGAAGGAAGAAAATGAAAATGATATGTTGGTTATGATTATTGTGCACTAGTTTTCTCTTGTGGTAGTGTAGTCCACCTCTATACCAATTTCTAGGATTCTTATAGAATCCTTTTGTAAATGTGTAATCTTGGATGGGAGTATCTTGCTGTGTGTGTTGTTTTGAAATGGATTGTTTATGCTACTACTGTGTGTACCTGTATAATTGGTTATCTCCTATCTTAGGGATGGTTTGTGAGAAAACATGCGGTTGGGAGGTGAGCACTCCCTATTGGCCACGAGAGAAAGTTATACTATGTTTTTACTTGCAAGTTTAATAGGAGCATTGGTTTAGAAACAACAATGCATTGCATTGTGAAAGAAAAAAGAATAACTGTGTTGCAATATTTTTGGTGGAATTTTCCCTTTGTGTTGGATGTTGAAGCCTAGTAAGGCCGATTAAAAGAACACATGAGCATTATAAATCAATTGTATTGTTGTTATAAAAAGGGTGTGTTGTATGAGAGCACCCCTTGTATAATTGGGTTTTGTAATGTGTATATTTTAGTTATTTGAAAGTAGAGAAAAATAGTTAAATAGAGAAAGCATTGATGTGGGTAAAGATAGGAAGTGATGTGAAAATACGTATTATATTGTTCTTCTCTTCTGCTTGCAATAAAATAGAACCCGTTAAGGGAGTTATGTTCTTATATTAAGCAATTTGTTAGAGGTAAATTAGAAGGAAAGTATATTACACCTCCTACCCTTGAGTGAATCAGACTACATTGTAAAGACATTATATGTTTTAAGTCTTGTTATTAAACTGGTAAATGTATTGCATTCTAATATGTAAGAGAAGCTTGTTCTATGGATTATTTTCTTATATTTGCGTATGTTAAGAATACATGTGTAAGGAATATTTTTTCATTGCTAAGAGTAAATAAGGGGTCCTCCAATGGATTGTTTCCTTCTTTTTGTGTCATATTGTGCATTTGTAGCATGTCGTTTCCTATGTTTTTATAATTCTTTCAAGAGAAAATGTAGCATCATATGTATGTTGGATTGGAATGTTTATGATGATTTTCTCCATGCAAAAATCTTTATGTATGTATTGCTATGCAAAAAATGGGATTTAGATTTGTAGATATGTTGTTTTAGTAGTTAAGACATAGATTCAAGTTTAGTTAACACTTCGACTCCTCCTTCACCATCAAGCCTTCTTGCATAGATCCCTGCAATATCATCCAAATTTAATGTACTTAATTCTCTAGCATCAGTCAGATCTAGAATAATTTTTACACTTAGCACATACACCTTGCATTTTTCAGAATCATAACTCCAAACCTTGCCTAAAGATTTTTGAAATCGTGCCTTGAGTAGATGTTTATCGCTCAAATGAAATAATTTAAATATGGTTCGTAGAACCTTAATGATTCATAAAAATGATATGAATCAGTTAAGGAAATCGATGTCTACCATGTGTCACTGATCCACTTACCTTCGTTGGTCAACCAAAGTCAGCACATGGTTCTCACAGAATAGTAGAATTCTGTCACCACTCATACTTGTCGGGGGTCAAGGATTGCTAATCTGCCTTACCTTATGCTCAAAGAAATTAGGAATTAATAAATTAGTTCAAACACCTAAGTCTAAAGGTCTTTATAACTTGTCAAGGTTCAACTATTGACCTACCATTTACCATCTACCTTTCTTATTCCACCACAAACCATTTCTCAATCCCCTGAAAATCCAAAGTGCAAAACTCCTACTTTGGTTTAAGTTGTCGGAGATCGAGGTTCTTCCTTCCACCTTGTCACTTGCATGCATATGATTTAGGGTGTAAGCCATCCCTTTGAGCTATGATTCCCGAATCACTTCTTCACAAGCATTGACAAACTTAACCCTTTCGAGAGTTGGCCTTCAAACTTTCCTTCTATCACATTTTATCAATTTGATTAAGGAAAAAGCCTTAAGACATGAATCCATGAACACCGAAACCATTTCATGTGTCAGGGTTCAGGTTTCATCTTACCTCTTCCTTGCTTTGTGTTAAGGTATAAGCCTTAACACCAAATCTTGATGTTTGACATTATCAGACTTAAAATTTTCTATCTTCTTCTTTTGGTTAAGGCATTTGGTATGAGGCATTATCGATGCCTGAAGTGCACCGTTATCAGACTTAAATTCTTCTAGCTCCTTATTTTGGTTGAGGCATATGGTGTGAGACATTACCAATGCCTAAAGTGCAACATTATTGGATTTAACCATGTTGTTCTTCTTCCTTTCGTTAAGGGCATTCAACAAAGGGCATTGCCGAAACTTGAAGTCTGATGTTATATCGAACCTAACCATGTTGTTCTTGTTCCTTTCATTAAGGGAATTCAACAAAGGGTAATGTCGATGCCTGATGTCTAACATTTTCAGACTTAACTATTTTGTTCTTCTTTATTTTGTTAAGGGAATTCAACAAAGGGTAATGCTAATGTCCAATGTTCGATGGTTTTGGACTTAATCATTTGTTCTTTTGCCTTTCATTAAGGAATTCGACAAAGAGTATCGCAGATGCTCAATGTTTGACATTTTCAGACTTAACCGTTTTGTTCTTCTTCCTTTATTTAAGGCATTCGACAAATGGTATTGCCAATGCTTGATGTCCGACATTTTTGGACTTAATTTCTTTGTTCTTCTTCCTTTCATTAAGGGCATTCAACAAAAGGGTAATGTTGATGCCCGATGTCTGACATTTTCAAACTTAACCATTTGTTCTTCTTCCTTTCGTAAAAATCATTCAACAAAGGGTATTATCGATGCTTGATGCTCGATGTTTTCAGACTTAACCATTTTTTTCTTCTTCCTTTTGTTAATAAATTTGGTAAAGGGTATTTTCGATGCCCGATGTCTGACATTTTTAGAATTAAATTTTTTGTTCTTCTTCCTTTCGTTAAGGAATTCGACAAAGGGTATTGCCGAAGCCTGAAGTCTGATGATTTAAACTTAACCTTTTGATCTTCTTCTTTTTGTTTGAGGCATTCAACAAAGGGTATCACTGAAGCCCAAAGTCTGACGTTATCAAGCTTTAGCCCTTTTGATCTGCTTCCTTTCATTAATGCATTTGACAAAGGGTGTTATCGAAGCCTGAAGTCTGACGTTATCAAACTTAACCTTTTTTTATCTTCTTTTTTTTTGTAGTGGCATTCGGTATAAGATGTTGTTGGAGCTCGAGGTTCGATGCTATCAGACTTGAACTTTACTATCTTCTTCTTGTGGCATTCAATATAAGGTATTGTCGAAGCTTGATGTACGACACCTAGTTCGGACTTCACCTTTTCAATCTTCTTTCCTTGAGGCATTCGGTATAAGGTATGACTGAAGCCCATGTCCGAAATCTTTCAAACTTAGCTTAAATCGCCCACTTCTTTCTCTCTTTGGAAAATGGTATAAAGTAAGCTCAAGGCTCAAAATTTTGCAACCCTTCAAGGCTTGCACTAGAACTTCGAATTCATTAAACTATGATGACTATAACAATCATATTGCCAAAGCAAAGATGTTTAATACTTTAGAGCTATCATTTGTTACTCTTTTCAAAAAAGTTGTTAGTTATGTTTTTTCCCATAGTGTAATTTTTTTGGCATAACAGTAAATTACTAGGTAGATAAAACTATTTCCTACACAACCCTATGAGATAAAAACATGTATACGAGCTAAAAAATAACCACAATGCTAAGATAAGGTACATGCCACAAGATTACACAAGATATACCTTAGGAAAACCCTCATGAGGGAAAAACATAGCATCCAAAAGCATCCACACTCAATGTATTATTTAGAAATGAAACATTAGAATATACTTGTAAAGTCTCCATGAATTATTCTAAAATATCAAGATCCTTCAATGCATCCTACAATTGTTCAAGAATAATGGATAACCATGCAACGACACATTCCATGACATTCTTCACATATGAACTCTACAAGCGAGATCAATACAAATGAGAACCAACCTCAACCACTAAACATGTGCTTTCTTTTATAGATGCAAGCTCACACAAAATCAACAAGTGGTATTGGGTAAACTATGTGTCTCAAAATCATGAGTGAACACAACCATTGGCCCCAACATTTAATTTTTATTATTAATTTTTTACAATATTAGATTTGTTTCTAATGTGCAACCCACACAAAATATCTAAACAATATCCATTATAACTTTACAAGTGGACCCATATAAATATTTAATGTGGCTAAACACATCTCTAAAGATGCACCATAAATAAATATTTATTTTACACAATTAAAATAATAGTTTTCCTTGTGTAAGGTGTACACCACCCTTTTTCTTAACATTTTCCCACTTTTTGTATACATTTTGTAGACACTGAAAAATATCTTAGTGTAATACCCCTCTGTTTTGTCCTTTTGATCGAGCAGTGTTGTGCTCTGTTATGTTGTACTTTCTGTTAGTACCTTGACTATGGTACTCGACTTCTATTTGATCTCTATCTATTAAGTGACATTAATGTTATCTTTTGATTTGATGGTATTTTAATAGGATGTTATCTTTATGACATGTTTTGATTAGCATAAATGGATATTCGAATTAATGATTGTTATGCTTTGGGTTATATTAATATGTTAGATTTGTCAGTTAGTACTACTATATTGGTGAAGAGGACGGTATTGCATCACTCGCTTGCGAGCGCCCTGCGATTCCGAGATTTCCTCTTCACGGTGTGTTTTAATTATGACATATTTATGTATGTGGATATACTCTTTGTTCACAGGTTGACAGGTACATGACATCGACTCTACCTGGTTTCACAGGTTTGAGCGTGTCCAATGCCCAATGATATTCGATTGGGAGATAGTATCTAGGTTTCCGTGCCAAATAGTCACCCTAGTCCTAGTGTGTCATCTAGTGTTAGTTGGGTTAAGTTGCCTTAATTGTGTCATCTGGCTTTGATTTCAGTTTAAAGTGCAAGTAAGAAAAATGTTAAAATATATGCTCTTATAGTTAAATTGACGATTACCTTATTTGGTTTATGTTGAAATGTAATTTATTTTATTATTAATTTGATTTGATTAATAAATAATTTAATCGTTGATTAAATCTATTTATTAATTAATTAAATTTATGTTATTGAAATAAGTTAAGTTATTTATTTTGAAGTTAATGTTATATTGGTTGAAATTGAAAATTAAAAGAAAATGTTTTAAATTTCATTTTAGAAAATTTGAATTCAAAAATTGGGAAAAAGAGATATTTTCTGTTTTCTGTTTTTGGAAATTTATTATGGTGGTTGTAGAGATATTTTGATTTTTTTGGTTATTATGGATTTTTCATGGAGTTTTCGGGGAGCTTGAAAATTGGAAAAATAAGGAAGGAAGGGATTTTGTGGGTTTTGGTTTTGGTTCTTGGAGAAGCTGAGTTGGAATTCTAGAGAGGATCTGGAACAGAGGAAAGGGCTTGGCTTCATCATCAGCTATTAAGCTTTAGAAATCGGTTCCCTTTTAATTAGAAATTTCATATTGAGATGCTACTTAATTTGGTTATGCTGTTGAGAACCATTTAAATTCTGTTTGTGTTTTACTAGAACAAAAACCATGTTGAATATGAATCTTGGTTGCAAAAAACCCTGTTTAGAAATGATTTTCTTTATAAAATGGAAATATGATTGTTATGATTCTACCCAGAATTTTATTTGCCCTATTAGTTTTCTGATTTGATTTTATTTAAAAAGAAAATAGGTACATTTTACATGTTTATATGGATATATATGCATATATATATATATATATATATATATATATATATATATATATATATATATATATATATACATATATATGTATATACACATTCTATTGAAAATATTATTAAAGAAAACGGATTATAAAAAAAAGGGCAGATTTCTTTTAAATCCGCAGTCTTCAAAACAAAATTTTGCTTTTTTTTGCTAAGGGTTTTAAATAATAATATTTTCATGGGAGATCATTGGGGGCTTACCCCCACTGCGCCCCCATGGGAGGCGAGTGGGGGAAGTCGCGCGCAGCGCGCCTCCTCTCTCCCCTCCACAGTCGCGCCCACAAAGGGACGACTATGTTTACACATAGTCGCCCCCATTAAGGGGGTCGGCTGTGTGTAAACATAGCCGCCCATGTGTGTGGGGCGCATGCAGACCGAGGTAAGTGGTGAGTGTCTTTAGTTTAGTTTTTTTTAATTTTATTTTATTTTTTTATTTTTTATTTTTTATTTATATTTTATTTAATATTTAGTGTTATATATTTATAGTATTAAATATTAATATTTAATATTATAATATATAATATTATAATATTAGTATAATATAAATATACTTATGTGTATCATTATATTATATAATATTAAAATATTAATATTATATATTATATATATTAATATTTAATATTATATTTTATAATATTTGAGTATTAATAACTAAATAATTAAATATGTGTATCTGTTTTTTGATATACATATATATGGGGGAATTAATTTGGTAATTGGATTAAATAATTTTTAATATTTCACTATGGCATTTTGTAAAAATATTGATTTAATCAATGATTATGTTTTAAATGTACATGTGAGAATTAAATTATGAAGTTTTTAGTTGAGATAGCAGTTGAAATTTTGAAGGCATAATTGTAAAGTCAAACATAGAAATTAAATGAATTGTGTTTAGTATCGTAGTTATTCAAAGTTTTATTTTGCAATAAACCTTTTTGCAATTTCTAAACTTTATGTTCTGAAATGTAGAAATATAAATGATTACTCATCCTCAATGAAACATATAGGGAAATTAAACTTTTGGTTTGAATTTTATCCTTTGATTGAAAGAGACGATATTTAATTCAGTTTTTTTTTTTCTTAAGGCAAATAAGTATTGAATGTTAGCATCATAATGGATTTAGAATATCCAAAGGTAGTTTATTTCATGTGCCTTCAGTGAATATTCCCTTCGTGTTCTTGTTTCGGAAATGGGTTAAATGAGTGTTTAATTTGTAAGTCTTCCAGAGGATCTTAGAGGATGGGGATCTTATTTTATGTGAGTTGTCATGTCATGTTGTCAACCGTTTTGTATCCCTTGGGTAGTGCATGGTACGTATTCAGTTAATAACCCTGTTCTCACGAATGGGGATGTTTTGTACCTCCTTGGTTTAGGAGTGGATTAGGGATCTGCATCTCCTTGTAAGGAGTGACCCTGTTATGTGTTTTGTTGCCTCCAGTGTTGGAGAGAGAGTTTCATTTTATGTCACCTCCTAAGAAAGGCGTGGTCGTGTTATCTTGTTTGTTGCACTTTGTACCCTTGATGTTTGGTTGGTATGTGTGTTGTCAAGTAGAACAATGGCTTCCATAGGGGCCAGATCCCGGAAGAGGTAAGATTGGGTAACCTTCAGAAGTGGTTTAATCAAGTGATAACTAAAACAATACTTAGAAGATTAGGACTAATTTCTCATTAATCAAGATAAGTTGGCCTCACTCATAGACACAAGCGCTCGTCTAGACTTGGGATGAGTGGGAAGGCCATGGGATGGCAAGATTATCTATCTGGTCTTTATGACAGGTATTTGATCCCGCATTAGTAAGTATGAGGGCCGGGGATCGGTTTGAGGTCACCATCTTGACGATCCGCAGTGGGTAACTCATGACGAGTTGTGTGATGACACTGTGTCTAGGACAACAGTTGGTTTTGATTTCGCATTAGTAAGTATGAGGGCCAGGGACCAGTTGAGGCCACCATCTTGATGGTCCGTAGTGGGTAACTTATGATGAACTGTGTGACCACAGTTGGTACTTGTTTATTATGGGTATGGTTTCCTTAACATACATGATGTGACCATAGTTGGTATTTGATTATTATGTGTATGGTTCTCATAACATACTTGATCTGCTTTATATTTGGAAGCAATGTGACCTTGTTAGAGTTGTACTTGAGTTGTACATGTGATTGGTTGTTTCAGTTTGGTTTAGTTTTGTGTTAGCCTATGTCTAGAGGTAGATGTCCTTGGCTAGGATTCCTTGTTACTATCTCCTAGCATGGGGTGTGGGCCTTTGGGTTCCACTTGGTTGGGTGGCGTGCACCTAAATTCGTTGGGTGCTTTCTTCATGTTTATGTGGTTGAGACTTCCAGTTGGAGAGCTCGTTTGATTCAGTATCAGTTCTTGCTTTATTTCATTTCAGTTGATCTTGTATTATTTTACCCCTCATTTGATAACGAAGTGGGAGTTGTATTTATAAACTTATTTATTGGACTTGCCTCATCTAGTGAATGAGAGTTGTTATTGTAATATTTAATTATGGATTAATGAAATGGAAAGTTATCTTTATGCTTGATGTAAATTATCTTATTTGAAATGTATGCGCTTAATTTCATAAGTAAATAAATGGCATGGTTTAAGTTCATGTTTTTTGTTGAGGTTCTATATAACCTCTGTCTCATAACCTTGGAGGTTGTTGGCATTAGTTAGTGAACTTGCTTATTAATTGTTCTTTAACAAAAAAAAAATTAGCCTGTTTAAGTAGTTGTTTGCAACTTCCTCTAGGGTTGCGAGGTAGGGCGTTACACTTAGTCTATGAGATTCATTTTTCTTGGTCTTCGTCTCTGCATAATTAAATAATTTTAATTATTTAATAATTCTTGATCACGTTCTTTTATTAATTAAATAATTTTTAATTATTTAATTAATTCACTTCTTACCTTTATTCTATCTTGATCAATTAAATAAATTGGTTGCGTCACTAATTCCCCCTTTTCTTCAATAATTAAATAAATTATTATTTATTTAATTATTTCCTTATCATCATTCATCTATAGTCAAATAAATTAAAATTAATTATTTAACTATTCACTAATCTTTTAAATTCTTCTATAGTTAAATAATTGTCAAAATTATTTAATTATCTCCCAATGCTTCCCTATTATTAAATAATTAACCTAAATTAATTATTTAATACCTTTTTTCCCCTTTCCTCTCATTTAATTAAAATTATTTTTATAAATTATTTTAATTAAATGTCCACTTATCTTTTCCTCAAATAAATAATTAATGCCTCCACTTGTCCAAAGATTCCTTCTCATGAATTGATTATTTTCAATTTTCAATTTCTCCATATTCTTCCTCCACTATCTCTTTTTTGAATCTCAACCGTCGATCATCTTTGGGTTATGTCTAATCTTGACTATCCATTTTGTAACCTCCACCCTTTGGGTTGCATGTCTTCTCATCCATCAATCTTGTCATCTTTCTAGAAGCTCAATCTGAACCATTCGTTTGAATGGCTATCTATAAAAGAAGCCTTTGTCCTCCATTTTTTTCTTACCAACCACTTATCCCCAACTTTCTTGCTTACTATTTGCAGGTGTTTGTATAAGTTAGACTACAAATCTGAGGGTATATTTGCAAAATAATAAATGGGAGAGATAATGAAGTGATTTAACTTCAATGGGGAGTATTTTTTGCTCTCTTCATTTAATTGTTTTCTCTTGTTTTAGATGGGGTTTTGGCTTGGTAGTGTTGTGGTTGTCACTAGGATCTAGGCTAGCTCATTTTAACTTGTCTTACATTGGTGAACTTGACGTGAAAACAAGATTTTGTATGATCTATACAAATTTATTTTTGTTTTGTAGGTTTTTTCGTACAAAACAACACAATTGAGACATGCAGCGATGCAAGTGATAAGGAATGACACAATTGTTAAGAGCAATGACACAACTGTTAGGTGGGAATCAAAGTTCAAACATACAACACATTTGTGAAGAATAGTGATATATTTGTGGATGAGAACCTGAATTTGAAAGTGTGATGCAACTATTCTGGTGTGACACAACACAGTGACACATCTGAAGTCCCGAACGACGCAACTACCTGTTGGGTATAAAATTTTCTATTTTCTATTTACTTTGATACTTCCTTTTGGGATTTCGATTAGATTAGGTTTTTTGTGTTCTAACAATATATTTTTCAGCATGTGGATTTGGATCCAAGGATTTCTCAAAAAATCTTTCTTTTGAAACAACAAAAAATTCAAGCTCTTTATTAGTTTAGATTTAAACAATTTTATTTTGTTTTGTTTGCTTTCACAACTACAAATTGCATCAAGATCATAAGGGTAAAATGAAATTGCATATCTCACTCATAATGTTTTAAAAATGAACTACAAAATGCATTCTCTCACTCATGGGTATTAAAATTAACTTATATCAAACATCATTGGTATAAAAAGAATCCAAGTGTCTTCAAATCATAAGAAAAGGTTAAAATTTACAAGTGTCTTTTGTGTCTTGTGGTTTGCAAATTGTTATAGAGTGTGTATGCTCTCCCCTTGCGCCATTTGGAGATCTTGAGGATCAAAATCATTCTTTATAATTTGTAAAATCACACCCCACATTTGGATTTTGAGCTTAAAATGAACCCCATGCGAGTGTGAGGAAAAGGTGTTTGTGTATGCTCTCTCCTTGTGCTCCATGCGATCTGGGAGATCAAAAACAACGTTCTTCCTCACTATTGTGTACCTTTATTTTAGAGGGCTTGCCACCCCTCTTCAAAAGGTGAGAATGATCCAAGCAGTAACAAGGCTAAGGCTAAGCTCTTCCAAACCACTATATAAGAAAAGTTCTTCTTGACGAAAGTCATTTAGCAATAGGTGTAGATGTGTCATACCGACAAGTGCCACCCTCAATAGCCCTATGAGGTACATTAAAATCCTTTCTTAGGAAGGGACTGGGAGGCATCTTGATTGACCATAGTCTTTGTGTCGCCAAAAAGTGTAGCCTTTGACACTTTCCACTCATTTGAACCCTTGCCTCTGGATTTTGGACCCTTTTTAACCTCTTTTTACCCCTTTCCAAGCCTTGTGACAAAGTGTTGTAAGGTGTTGTAAACCATTTTTACACTTTATTGGGCTTGTCATCACTTAATCAACCCTTTCTTATGCTATAATGACCCCTTAATGCAAATATATGCCTTATTTCAGTGTGTTTTGTGAGACAATCCCGACAACCAACAATAATCATATGATAATCCCCCAAAACCAATGAAAATAGGCACACTGGGACTAGGTCGCCACAACTTGTGGGAATGTCCCTTTTTCCTTTTTGAAAGATTTGAAGGGGGAATCTGTAGACCTCAACCTGCACTTCTTCTCTTGGTAATTTCTCAGGCCTGAAACTGCAGAACTCAGCTTGTAGGTGTCTTTTTATGAATGATTTTCCCTAGTTGTCAAGGAGATGCCCTAACAAGTCTTCAATCCATCCTCGAATGATCTCCAAACCTGCAAAATACCTAGGTCTGCAAATACACACAAAGAAGGAAGAGTACAATATTGGATGTTAGGATATAGGGGTTTTCCTTGGTTAAACCCCTTTGTAGATAATCAAATCAAATGATGAAATAAGACAAGAAAGCATGAAATATGGAATTGTAGATTTAGTACCTTTCCATGGAGATAGATCTTGAGTTGCTGCAACCATTCAACCCTTAAATGCTTCAACAAAGGATATCTTGATGCCCTAAGATGCAAACCCTAGCTTGCTTGAGAAGAGAGGTGGATGAAGAGTGAAGAGTTGTGAATAATGAGTGTGTCTAATGAGAAATTAGGGTTTTTAGGCTTATTTATAGGAAATCCACCTAAAAAAATCCGTTATTTGATCCTCAAGGCTGACAAGAAGGAGAAATAAATTAAAACCCTAACTTTTCTCACTCAAATCCCCAAAAATAGCTCCAATGGGACTAGGTCGCCACCTTGGGTGACCTAGTCCACTTGGACAAGACTAATTTTCCCACATGGGTGACCTAGTCCCATAGGGGCCCTTTTGCCAACTGGATTGTCCAAGAGTGAAGAAATCAGGTTTTTATGATGATTTTATCAGATATTTGATCAAATTAAGCCTTGGGATGTATAATAAGGGGTCATAGGGGCCTATAAATGATGATAAAAATGGGTTATTTTTGTCCAAAATCTATAGGAAAGGGTCCAAATGAGTGAGAAGTGTCAAAGGCTACACTTTTTGGTGACACATTTAGCCCCCACTTTAGTGAGAGGATGAACTTGCTTCAAACTCACACTAAAGTAGCCCAAATGGAGATGTTGGAGAATGAGAAAAATAAAGGAGTTGGTCAAGCCCCCACGATTTAGGATTCTAAGCCAAAAAGACATCAATGCCAAAGAAAATATTCAAGGGAGAATGATTTGCAGCAAAAGGAGATGCATGATCATGCAATGACAAGGACTAGAATGAAGAGAAAGAGAAAGGTGAAAAGGTTGGATCAGGCTTCGACCGTTTGTCCAGCTAGTTATGGATCAAATCTAGGCTGTTTGTCCAAAAAGATGCAGGTGGTGTAGTGAGAAAGTCATGCCAGTGTGTCGGCTTCTTACCGTATAATGAGAAAGTCATGCTAGTGTGTTGGCTTCCCATTATACTAACCATACCAAAGTTACCTCGCTTGATAACTTTGATAAGGCACCACAATGCTTTTGTTAATGTTTTTGAATTTGAATGTTATGTAAAGATTTTGCTAAAGGGGATTTTTCTTTGTTCATGTGAGGTCTTCTTCTTAGAGAGAATTGTGCCTAATGTCTCCAAGAGAGGACAAGTCGGGGTGTTAGATCATTATCCATGGGATTCCTCATTCGTATCAAGCCACTTCAGTTGATCGTACACTCTTGGAAGACATCAACCCAATGACACCACAAAGAAGAGGACACATCACAAGAAAAGAAAAATCATGCCATGGAATTTGCAAAAGGATGTCATCTATGTATGCCCCCACTTTAAAGTGGTTGCTAACACCATTTCTATGAGAAATTTATTTAAACTAGCCAAGGATAAGGGAAGGAAGACATGAGAGCTAACTTGGAAATCCCTATGCCAAGTCATATGTTTCTGAATTAGCTACATCATGAATAAGGGTAGTATATCACTTGCGAGTCACTCTTAAGACATTTCGTCCATGTCCAAAGCTTGCTCTTATATGTTCATGAAAGGTTAATGAGTAGTCAAAAGAGACAATGACAATTGGCATATGAGGGAAAAGGCTAAGGAACCCCTTGCCCCCACTTAGTGTAGGACAAGAGTGAGCCAAATGGATTAGTGATGGTATGCTGCTCCTCGCGAGGGATGCAAAACATACAATAGTGAGTGTACTATGACCCTAAAACTATTACAAGGCAACGAGCAACAACTAATGTTATTTGTGTGGGTAAGGAAACAAAGTTTCAGCAAGTTAGCCTTGATAGTATAAACTTTGTCATATATGTGAGTAAGGTCATTGTAACTTGGGTGGTGTGAGACATTGTTCTTAGGTGGGTGAAGGATTAGAGGATGCTTAGGAGGTCTAATAGTAAATGGGGATCTAATGGACACATGCATATGCATAACCTTAGCGGGCTTGGGGTGACGTATCTCTAAGAAAGGGCAATTCAGGATCATCTTTTTACCATGACCTAAGGAAGACATATTACTATTGCTTGAAATGAGTGCAACCATGTTGTTGTTTTCTTCCACCATGATACCTTCCCTTGTAGGAGAGTGTGGAGGAGAACTACAAACAATATTTTCAAGACATTCATTGTTTGGTTCTACACTATTGACTTCATCACTAATAAGGGAATGATCTATGGTTGAAGTGTCTTGGACCATAATATCTTCTTCGCTAATAGGAGAAATATTAGGGGAGGCGGAAAGTTGATTTTTGTGATTGTTGATGGTTGTATTATTTTCCTCTAAAGTGTCATTCGCTTGTGCTATAGTATCTATCCTAGGAGGAGAGATTTTTGGAAAGTGACAAATAATAGGTTCATCACATGGCATGATTAGAGTTGGTAAAGTAGCTTCATCGCTCATAGGATAGGCATTTAGAGAAGGATAACTAGGAATTAGAAGGTTACCAATGATTGGACTATTTTGTTGAAATAAACCCTTCAAAATGTGAGGAATATTAGGAATGAGAGAAATAATGCTATAACTCTCAATCATTGGAGTGCTTGATACCAACATAACCTTAGTTATTAAAGCATTATCACAAATAGGGGAGGTGTTGGGGGAGGATGGAAGACTAGGTAAGGTAGTAACCGTGATTTTAGCTTCATGTGTTATAAAGTCTTAGCAAGGGGGAGGAGGAGGAAGAAAAGAAAGACCATCATGATCTTCAATGATTGTCTCCTTTCCAAAAGATACCTTTGTCACCAATGGGAGAGATATCAGGAGAAGAACAATTATGTTTATCATGATTATCAATGTTTGCATCTTCTTGTGGAAAAAATTTAGTGGATGAGATAGAAGAGATGGAGTCATCAAGGGATTCATCTAACATGTCTAAGTCATCACTACTAAAGGTATTAAGAAGGGTGTGAGTGGGTGTTTGTGATGTTAAAGTGTTGTGTTCATTTGGTAATAAATTTGATCTAAATGAACTAGGAACTAATGTTGAAAATGAAAATTGAAAAATTCTAATACTATCCATAAGTGCCATGAAATGAAATGTAATAGAATCTATGCAAACTTAAAATGCAATGTAAATACATATAATGAAATGCAAATTTCTGATTTTAAACAAGGTGATTTACTGATTATACTAGAAATAAAATGTTGTCAATGCAAAATGCAATTTAAGCAATGCATGAAAGGAGCTAATCTAAGCTAGATTGAGTAAAATTCATGTAACAAAAAGACAACCCACTGATTCAAATAGTTAAAGGCAGAAAACATAAGCCTAAAAACATGGTTTTCAACCTTGTAAATTGTAGTTTCAAAGGCCTAAGGGGACTAGGTCACCCAGAGTGGCGACTTAGTCCTTTTGGTGATTTTTTTTTACGAATTTTCTGATTTTTTTGCTTGATTTTGATGGTGTCAGGATTGTATGATACAAACCTAAAATGAAAATGATTTTTTTTGAGGAGTTTGAATGATTTAATATTCAAAAATTCAACCTAAATGCACTTTCATTGATGTAGAATTTGAATCCCTAAAATGCAACTTAACTAATGCAAAATGCAATGCAAGCTAAATCTAGGATGAATAAGGACTCTAAATCAGAAGGAAGGGATGTGGATGTTAGGTTCACCAAAATGAACCACAAAAAAGATATACAAGAAGTGAAAGAGGATTCCCCAAATAGGCCCCTAGGGTTTTTCACCTAGGAGCACTTGGTTTGGAAATTACTCTCTTTCACCTAATGATATTTCTTTTGGGTGAGTTCATTCAAAGATAGGGGTTGTGTTGTGTGTGATTATATCTAAATGAAATAGTCTAAGTGCTGGAAATTGATAAAATAAACTAAATGCTAATACAAAACCTAGGAAATAGACTATGTTTGAAAACACAATGCTATATGTAAGCATAAACTAGAATGACCTAAAAATGTAAAATTTAACAAAATAGAAAGCTGTAAATAAAAGAGGTGTATATGGAAATGTATTGTAGACCTGGGGGAACTCTAAAATTTTGGAAATACTAATTTTTATGCCTAGTGGGATACTTGTGCCAAGTTGGGCGACCTAGTCCTTTTTCAGGGTGATTTCTGGAAATTGATCCAAGGCCTATTTCAACCAAATGGGTATCCAAATTTGTAGAAATATCTGGAAAATAGGCACACTGGGACTAGGTCACCACAACTTGTGGGAATGTCCCTTTTTCCTTTTTAGAAGATTCAAAGGGGGAATCTTTAGACCTCAACCTACACTTCTTCTCTTGGTAATTTCCTGGGCCTGGAAGTGCATAACTCAGCCTGTAGGTGTCTTTTTATGAATGCTTTTCCCTAGTTGTCAAGGAGATGCCCTAACAAGTCTTCAATTCATCCTTGAATGATACCCAAACCTGTAAAATACCTAGGTCTGCAAATACACACAAATAAGGAAGAAGAAAATATTGGATGTTAGGATATAGGGGTTTGCCTTGGTCAAACCCCTTTGTAGATAATCAAATCAAATGATGAAATAAGACAAGAAAGCATGAAATATGGAATAGTAGATTTAGTACCTTGCCATGGAGATAGATCTTGAGTTGCTGCAACCATTCAACCCTTGAATGCTCTAGCAAAGGATATCTTGATGCCCTAGGATGCAAACCCTAGCTTGCTTGAGAAGAGAGGTGGATGAAGAGTGAAGAGTTGTGAATAATGAGTGTGTCTAATGAGAAATTAGGGTTTTTAGGCTTATTTATAGGCAATCCACCTAAAAACATCCATTATTTGATCCTCAAGGTTGAAAAAAAGGAGAAATAAACCAAAATACTAACTTTTCCTGCTCAAATCCCCAAAAATAGCTCCAATGGGACTAGGTCACCACCTTGGGTGATCTAGTCCACCTGGATAGGACTAATTCACCCAGATGGGTGACCTAGTCCCAAAGTGGCCCATTTGCTAGTTGGATTGTCCAAGAGCGAAGAAATCAAAATTTTATAATGATTTTATCAAATATTTGATCAAATTAAGCCTTGGGATGCATAATAAGGGGTCATATGGGCCTATAAATGATGATAAAAATGGGTTATTTTGGTCCAAAATCCATAGGAAAGGGTCCAAATGGTGAGAAGTGTCAAAGGCTACACTTTTTGTTGACACATTTAGCCCCCACTTTAGTGAGAGGATGAACTTGCTTCAAACTCACACTAAAGTAGCCCAAATGGAGATGGTGAAGAATGAGAAAGAGAAAGGAGGTGGTCAAGTCCCCAAAATTCGAGATTCTAAGCCAAAAAGACATAAATTCCAAAGAACACATTCAAGGGAGAATGATTTTTAGAAAAATGAGATGCATGATCATACAATGACAAGGACTAGAATGAAGAGAAAGAGAAAGGTGAAAAGGTTGGATCAAGCTTTGACCGTTTGTCTAAATAGTTGTGGATCAGATCTAGGCTGTTTATCCAAAAAGATGTAGGTGGTTTAGTGAGAAAGTCATGCTACTGTGTCGGCTTCCTACCGTATAATGATAAATTCATGCCAATGTGTTGGCTTCCCATTATACTAGCCTTACCAAAGTTACCTCGCTTGATAACTTTGATAAGGCACCACAATGCTTTTGTTAATGTTTTTGAATTTGAATGTTATGTAAAGATTTTGCTTAAGGGGATTTTTCTTTGTTCATGCGAGGTCTTCTTCTTAGGGAGCATTGTGCCTAATGTCTCCAAGAGAGGACAAGTCAGGGTGTTAGATCGTTATCCATGGGATGCCTCGTTCGCATCAGGCCACTTCAGTTGATCGTAAAATCTTGGAAGGCAACAAACCCAATGACACCACCAAGAAGAGGACACGTCACAAGAAAATAAAAATGATACCATGGAATTTGCAAAAGGATGTCGTCTATGTATGCCCCCACTTTAAAGCGGTTGCTAACACTATTTTTGTGAGCAATTTCTGTAAAGTAGCCAAGGATAAGGGAAGGAAGACATGAGAGAAAACTTGGAAATCCCTATGCCAAGTCATATGTTTCTGAATTAGCTACATCATGAATAAGGGTAGTATGTCACTTGCGAGTCAATCTTAAGACACGTTATCCATGTCCCAAGCTTGCTCTTATATGTTCATGAAAGGTTAACAAGTAGTTAAAAGAGACAACGATAGGTGACATACGAGGGAAAAGGCTAACGAACCCCTTGCCCCCACTTAGTGTAGAACAAGAGTGAGCCGAAGGGATTGGTGATGGTATGCTGCTCCTCACGAGGGATGCAAAACATGCAATAGTGAGTGTGCTATGACCCTACAACTATTACAAGGCAAGGAGCAACTATATTTTTACCATGACCCAAGGAAGACATATTACTATTGCTTGAAAGGAGTGCAACCATGTTGTTGTTTTCTTCCACCATGATACCTTCCCTAGTAGGAGAGTGTGTAAGAGAACTACAAACAATATGTTCAAGACATTCATTTTTTGGTTCTACACTATTGACTTCATTGCTAATAAGGGAATGATCTATGGTTGAAGTGTCTTGGACCATAATATCTTCTTCACTAATAGGAGAGATATTAGGGGAGGGAGAAAGTTGATTGTTATGATTGTTGATGGTTTCATTATTTTCCTCTAAAGTGTCATTCGCTTGTGCTCTAGACTCAACCTTGTCAAAATTATCACCTCGATTATTGTTGATGGTTGCATTATTTTCCTCTAAAGTATCATTCGCTTGTGCTAGAGACTCAACCTTGTCAAAATTATCACCTCGATTATTGTTGATGGTTGCATTATTTTCCTCTAAAGTATCATTCACTTGTGCTATAGAATCAACCTTGTCAAAATTATCACCTTGATTAGTGTTGATGTGGATGTTAGTCACACACAACACATATAAAATTCAAAAAGATCTTTACCTCTTTTGAAAGAAAATCAAATTCTGATACAAAATTTAATAATCCCAAGGATCCGTTAGTCAGATCTTGGTTGTGCAAGTTTTACTTAGTGTTTGTTGTGAAACTATTTTTACAAAGGGACTTACGCACTAGATTTGTAAAAAATGATTAGATTTTGAAGATAATTTTTAAATTCACTAAATCAACCTTTAATTAGTGTTCAAAGATCTTGAATCTGATTATATTTATTTATTTCAAAACACTTTCATCATCAGATTTATAACTTCATGAAATCAAAAGATTTGCAACAATATTTCATGAATTTTAAACAATTTTGCTATCACTTAAGTAGATTTAGCTTTAAGCATTCAACAAATCCATAGAAAACGAAAGATTTTCAATAGATTTCCATTCATTCATCTATTTTTTGGAACATTTTCAAGAATTTAAACATCTATTTCTTAAAAAAGCATAAAAAAGCATAAAAATAATGAAAATTAAAATTTCTCCCGGTTATTCTCCACGCATGCCCCAAAGAATTAACCAAATCAAATCAAACCGCTTTATACTTTACCGGATTGCTTCACAAGTACATATAAAATGGTGTGAGCTTTTAAAGAGAGGGGTTTTAGTTTGTACACCAAGTATGTTCTGTATGCACCCTTAAACGACGCAACACCCAATCTTGTTTGACTGAACTAACAAAACCAACTACAAAAGATTCATGAGATAGGTAGCTATCAAATTGGCCCTGATATTGATTAATGCCCACCTGCATACAAGTTTTTAGACTAGAATGATTTAAAAAATAGGAAAAAAGAACAAAACTTAGAGAAGTTTTGGCTCTTTCGACATCCACAAATTCTAAACTTAATGAAAATAAGATAACATTCTGCCTCCTATAGAATATAAGGCCTCATAAAATCAATTACAAATGATGAATGGTCAAGATTCATCCTCCAAAATCAATGGTAGCAGATTAATCTCTTCACATGGATGATGTCAACAAGTAGTCCCATTAACAGTCACTTGAATTCCCTGCAAAATGAATAATTGAACTTTATCGAATATCAAGTCATTTATAAACTTAATTGACATATATATTTAATTCATGACTTTAGAATTAAGTTTAAAAAATGCGTTAATGTTTCCCAAACATCAAATAAGTTCAATTTTAAGTCATATTCCTGTGAAAATGTAAATTATTCCCATTTTAAACATTCAATTCCAGATTTTTCAATTTGGAAAATTACTTCAAAATAATATTTGGTTTTGTTCCTTGTCCTTTCAGCTTTCCAAATCATTTTGAAAATTTAAATTTCAGTAAGAAATGAGGGAGATATTGCTGTTTTCGTGAAACTGATTTTTTAAAATTTTTTTTTTTTTGGAATCGGGAACTCTTAAAAAAAATGGGAATCCATAAAAAATCGGGAATCCTTCAAAAACCAGGAATCCTTCAAAAATTGGGAATCCTTAAAAAATCGGGAATCCTTAAAAAATCGGGAACCGGGAACTCTTAAAATTTGACTTTGTAAATGCACACTTTTCTTCTAGTATCCCTATTCCCTACAAGCCGTAACTTTTTTATTTTAAAGTATTTTCAAAAAAAATAAAAAGGAAACCCCCATTATTTTCCTATGCTCTTTCCATCCATGATAGAAAATCAACTTTTTGGAAAATTTGAAAAAAAAATCGAGAACCGAGAACTGAGAATTTGGTGCACAATTTCCTCTTGTAACATAAAAAACTTCTTTGAACCCAAACCCACTTAATTTTTGAGTATCCTCAAAAATTCCAAAAATTAACTCATATTGTTTTAAGTGTTGTACCCATTCATGACGACATTTCAACCATTAAGAATACTAAATTTTGGATTTTTAACATGATAAAATTTCAAGTGTTTTGACCATTAAGGTAATTGATTTTGAGGTTTGGTGGACCCGAAGAAACCATAGAGACCGCAAGGCAAGCTAGACCAAAAATTAAGAAAGGGGGTCCTTATTTTGACAAAGGAAAAATGGGGTGTGTTGTGAGATCACACAATAACTAGCAACAAAAAAAAACAACAAAATTTAAAAAAATCAAAGAAATAAAAGAAAATTTAGGCATAGAATTTCCAACTTCAGTAAATCCCAACTTGTTATCTAGCCACATAACAGTATAATTAACATAAATAACAAGGTTTTTCAAAGGAACTTAAGCGTGTGCATATGATTCATTCCTTTCCTTGAAAAAAGTAAGAAGATAGTAAATGCTTGTATTAAGCTACATAGTTTAGTTTAACCTTTTAAGCCAACCTTGGATAGAGCCTTTTTGCTTGTCAAGCGTCCATAGCCCCAACAAGGTTAGCTCTATAATTCCTCCAAACATAGCTCTACTGCCAGCCAGACGTCTATAGCCCCGGTAGAGATATTTGGATAGCCTAAAGAGTTGGATTTTCTCTTTTGATATTAATTTTTTTGTTGATATTTCATTGTAAGCTCTTTTGCTTCAACTTGCAAGAAATGAAGCCCGCTATTAGGTTGGTAATTATAGTGGTACAAAAGGACAACCTTTAGATTTTTCACTTAATACAAACATCTACTACCCCCCCAAAAGAATTCAAAGATTTTTTAAAATGTGAAAGTATGTATAATTTCTTGAATGTTTCATGTTATTCACTGTTAAGTAAACCTTCATGACGCACATCAAATGAATCAAATTTACTAAAATTACAAACCTATACAAAAATTTACCTTTATTTCATAATTAGATAAATCTTGTAATTCTTAAAAGTTACCAGTTTGCTCCATTTCAACATTCTAGAAAAATAAGAACGTCCAAAACAAGCACAACCAGAAATAAAAACAAAAGCAACTAACCTACAATAGGAAAGCGGAAAAAATTAAACAAAACCTAATCTACTTATATACAAGAAAATTACCTAGAAGAACATGACATAAAATCAAACATATTTACACCCAAATTTACATATTTAGACAAAATGTGCAAGAGAATTAAGGTAGGAGTTAGGGTTCTTAATCTAAAAAATTTATCTTTATATTCTGAAAAAATAATTTTCTACCCTATTGTTCTCATATTCATTGCAAAAATCCCTAACTATTAGCAGCTGAGGTAATTCATCATTCTCATGGTTGATCCATATGCAAGTTATTTTTTAAAATTTCCATAATCAAAATAATAATTAGAATTTATAGCAAGGAGGAAAGGGACAACCTAATCAATTTCATGTTCATGAAAACAAATTTGATTGTTTCCAACCAATTCCTCATGTAATAAATTTGAATTTTCATCTTCTAAAGGATGAAGTTCATGATGAATCATTCCTTTTGCATCTGCAACATGCAAACACTTATATTCAACTTTTAACAATTTATTGTGAAGATCATATTGATCATTCGTAGAATCTAAAACATGAAACTTTTTATCCCCTTCAAAATAATTATGCAGCAAGAAAAATGAGTTTTCATCCATTTTATCCATCAAATCTGCATTATTAACATCCTTTTCAACATCTTTCTCCACTAACTTGGCTGCAATATGCATGTTTCATTGTGCATGACTGTTGGAATTTCCTCTTCAAAAGGGAATTCAAAATCATCTTTGATTTCCTGTATGTCAGCAATATCTAAATGAAAATTTTCATTATTCAAACATGACATAAAAAAATTCTCCATTTAACTCATTTGACTATAAAGATGAAACATCTTTTAACAGGTAAGATAACTTCCCTGTTTCAGCCTCCAATTGATTTGGCAGTTGCATTTTTGTAGCAGCAGTGAAACTTTGTAAATCTTTGATTTCCTCTGTCTTCATCATTTGTTGATCTTCAAACAACTTACTCTAGTTGTTTGGTAAAGTCTTTGACTGTATTGATCTACAACAATATTCTTAACGTATTATCTAATTTATAAAAATTAGATAATACATCCTTATCCACTTTATTTTTTGTGACTTCTTTTGTTGCTATTGTAAAATCTTTTCCATTAATTGCGTCCTTGGATTGATCTTGCACTCTAATTTGATCCTTTGAAAATTTCCTTTTATGCTCATCAATTTCCTTTTGTTGAATCTTTTCTTTTCTTTGAGGAGATTCATACCTATACAGTTCACTGATAAGGATTAATTATTTCAAAGCCAAATCTAATCTAGTCAAAAAAGTAATGCAATTAATTTCACCATGATTTGTTGTATTATGTATCCCGCAGTTGTTAAATAAAGAAAAATCAGGCAAACACCGAGGATAAAGATTCTGATCTAAAATTCCTTGAAGGAAAGGAATGTTAATCTGAAAATTATCTTCACAACAAGATTGCTTATACCTTTGATTTTCTATTTAAGCTCAAATTTTCTTTATTTTTACTTTTAAAAACAAAATTGATTTCAAAGAGAGATCTGCAATATCAGATAAAACTTTACAACTCTTTATCAGATCCAACATGTGTAGGCCCTCCTTCTAGCACCAATCTTGTTGATGTGGATGTTAGTCACACATAACATAGATAAAATTCATAAATAACTTTACCTCTCTTGAAAGAAAATCAAATTCTAAGAAAATTTAATAATCCCAAGGCTCTGTTAGTCAGATCTTGACTGTGCAAGCTCATTTTACAAAGGGACTTACACACTGGATCTATAAAAATAGTTAGATTTTGAAGATAATTTTTAAATTCGCCAAATCAACCTTTAATTAGTGTTCAAAGATCTTTAATCTGAATATATTTATTTATTTCATCAATTTCATCATCAGATTTATTACTTCATGAAATCAAAAGATTTGCAACAATATTTCATGAATTTTAAACAATTTTTCTATCACTTAAGTAGATTTAGCTTTAAGCATTCAACAAATCCATAGAAAATGAAATATTTTCAATAAATTTCCATTCATTCATCTATTTTTTGGAACATTTTCAAGAATTTAAACATCTATTCTAAAATAAAGCATAAAAATACTAAAAATTATTTTTTTTCCCGGTTATTCTCCACGCATGCCCCAAAGAATTAACCAAATCAAAGCAAACCGCTTTATACTTCACCGGATTGCTTCACAACTAAATATAAAATGGTGTGAGCTTTTAAAGAGAGGGGTTTTAGTTTGGACACCGAGTAGGTTCTGTATGCACCCTTAAACGTCACATCACACAGTCTTGTTTGACTGAACTAACAAAACCAACTACACAAGATTCATGAGATAGGTAGCTATCAAATTGGCTTTGATATTGATTAATGTCTACGTGCATACAAGTTTTTAGACCAGAATGATTCAGAAAATAGGAAAGAAAAACAAAACTTACAGAAGTTTTGGCTCTTCCGACATCCACAAATCCTGAACTTAATGAAAATAAGACAACATTATACCTTTTATAGAGTTTAAGGCCTCATAAAATCAATTACAACTGATGAATGGTCAAGATTCATCCTCCAAAACCAACGGTAGCATCAATCTCTTCACATGGGTGATGTCAGCAAGTAGTCCCATTAATAGTCACTTGAGTTCCCTACAAAATGAACAATTAAATTTTATCAAATATCAAGTCATCTATAAACTTAATTGACATATATATTTAATTCATGACTTTAGAATTAAGTTTAAAAAATGCATTAATGTTTCCCAAACATCAAATAAGTTCAATTTTAAGTCACATTCCCGTGAAAAAGTAAATTATTCCTATTTTAAACATTCATTTCCAAATTTCCAAATTTAGCAAATTACTTCAAACTATTATCTGGGTTTTGCTCCTTGTCCTTTCAACTTTCCAAATCATTTTGAAAATTCAGATTTCATTAAGAAACGGGGGAGATATTGCTGTTTTTGTGAAACTGATTTTTTCAAAATTTCAGTTTTTTTTTTTGAAAAAACACCAGGAACCAGGAACCGGGAACTGGGAACTCTTAAAAAAAATGGGAATCCATAAAAAATTTTTAGTCTTCTACCCATTCATGACGACATTTTAACCATTAAGAATACCAAATTTTGGATTTTGAACTTATGATAAAATTTCAAGTGTTTTGACCATTAAGGTAATTGATTTTGAGGTTTGGTGGACCCAGAGACACCACGAAGACCGCAAGGCAAGCCAGACCTAAACTAAAAAAAGAGGGGGTCCTTATTTTTCCAAAAGTAAAATGAGGCATGTTGTGAGACCACACAACAATTATCACAAAGGTCAATGACATTTAGGTTGGTTATCTTGGACCTACGTTAGCTTGGTTGCCATTCTTTGTCTCAAATTTTAGGCTTCATATCCTTAGCATTACCATAATCTTATTTAGATACATATCATATTATTTGACCATATCTTTAGTCTTGCACTTTAATTGCACTTTCATTTTGCATCCTTATCCCAAAAATACAAAAAACATAGCTCAATTTCATCTTAACCTTAGTTTCACCATTACCTTTGATCATTGGCTTAATACCTTGTCATTATCCTTGGTCATTATTTAATCAAAATTTGGTATCCTTAGCATCCATTAGTTTCATATCCTTGCATAATCACATTGCATACTTATATCCAAAAAATCCCAAAAACATTGTTTAGCCTCATTACCATCCAACTTGCAAGTCTCACATGGTTGAAACAAGGTCACAAACCAAAAGAAAGGACATGGATTTCTCAAGTGACCCATTTCATGACACCACCCTTGGGAAAAATTCAAATCAATCCAATCCACAAAGAGAAACACCACAAAGAGACTTTACATTAGATAATCTAAGTCTAGAAGAATTCAACAAGAAGATGACTCCTAAAGAGATTGAAAGAGATTACCAAGACCCAAGGATTTTAAGCATGGTTCATCAACTTGTTGGTGTTGATCCTAATAGATTTTTCTATGCACTAGCCAAACAGGGTGCCAAACTCCCTCAAGACTTTTATGTCTCAACCATTGTGGAAGAAGATACACAAAATCCATTTGCATTAGGGATGCCCTCTTCACAAAAAATGTCAACCATACCACTTGGAACAACAACACACATGGAAACTACTACCACACACATCCCTAGCATCTCCACATTCGGAAACAAGGTGACCCATGCTACTACCCAAGGAAAAAAATTCAAATTTGGAAGCTCATCAAATTCCATGAGTAAGACCTTCACAAACCCTCTTTTTCAAAATACAAATCAAGGTCCTATACCCACACTTAAAAACACAAACCAAGTTCCTTCATTCTAATTTCAAGGCACACCATAATCCAATCAACATCAATCAAGTAAATCAAGGAAGGTTCACATTGTCCCATGAAGGATCCAAAATCAAAACACCCATTAAGGGCCCACTCCTACATTTAAAGTACCTACATTTTCAAATGCTAATCAAGGACCTATCCCATCATTTTAAAATACTAATCAAGGACCTACACCATCATTTAAAATTCTAATCAAGGACCTACACTATCTTTCCAAAATCTAAATCAAGGACCAAATTTTCAAATTCAAGGAACAAATCAAGGGTCTACACCTCAATTCCAAAACTCTATACCAAACACAAACATGACTTTTGGGACAATCTAAATTCCAATTTCACTCCAAACTAAAACAACACACATCAATATGGTAACCAAGGTCCCACACCACAAAACACCAATCCCAATCCAAATTTGACATGTGACCTCAACACCAACACCATGACACCAAATCAAACCAATGTGACACCATCTTTTATAGATACTTTGATGCAACAAATACAGGCCCTCCAATAATAGATGAAAAATATATAATTGGGGACCAACAAGAAGACCTATTCCATGGAGGAATTGTGCCCCTTTCCATTTGATAGAAATCTATACATGCCGCCCTTTCCCCCTCATTTCATGAAACCACCTTTGCCTAAGTATAAGGGGACAAGGGATCCAATAGAACACATTCGAGAATTTAACACATCATGTATGAAAGTATCATACAATCCTAGCTATTTGGTGAGACTATTGCCACAAATTCTCTTAGGGCCATCCCTAAATTGGTTTGCACATCTCCCTTCAGGGATTAGAACATGGGGTGAACTGGTTGATAAATTCATTAATCACTTTGCCTTTAACATTAAAAATGATGTCACCCTTGCAAAATTAAGCACGACCAAGCAAGAAGAAGGGGAATCACTTACCTCGTTTTACTAGAGATGGTGAGGTTTGGTTAGCAAGTTACCTTGTCAAATTCCTGAGAAAAAATTGGTCACCATGTTTGTTGAGAACCTTGAGAAAGAAATGATGAGTAGTCTACAAATCCATGTTGCATTGCTTTTGATGAGATCCTTAAGAAAGGTGTCCTTATTGAAAAAGGTCTTGTCACAAAAGGACTAATCAAAGTACACAAAGAAAATCCAAAACCTAATAATGACAAAAGAAAATATTGGTCCCGAAACAAGAATGTCACAAATGATGGAATTGTTGATGCCAAAGTGATAACCAAAGGTCCTACCATTCACCTCCAAGGTCCTTCCCCATTAAACACACCAAATGTATCAAATGCTCAAACACAAGGTCAAAATCAAACATTGAATGTAGTCCAAAATAATCAGCAACACAAAGGTCCTCCCCACGCCAAGAGAACATAAACCCCATTGGGTGAACCCATTGAATCAGTCCTAAAATAGCTTTTGCAATCTAATGTCATCGCACTACTAGACATCAAAAATTATCAACCCTCATTAATCAAACCCGACTGGTGGAAATAGGATGAATACTGTGAATATAACTATGGAAAAGGACACAAAACAACTAGATGTTGGAATCTCAAAAATTCATTCAAGACCTTGTTGAAAACAAAACCATTTCAATAGGAGATTCACAAGGAAAAACCAATGCTAATCATACCTTATTTAAAACTCCCTTGCATGACCATGACAAAGGAAAAGCCTCCAGTTAAGGGAATGACAAGAAAGCCAATTATGCAGTCGTCAAACATGATTATAGCACCATTATCCTTAACATTAGATGCTTTGATGATTAAATTTCCACCATTACGATAAGCAGGCTAAGTTTAGAATGTGCAGTCACCACTCACAGAGCAAAGATAACTCTTTGAGGACCTTCTTCCAATACACAACCAAAAAGCCAATATAATCTCCTAGATCAGCTAGGGAAAACTCCCGCACAAATTTCCATTTTGGAACTCCTTCACGTATAACCACAACAAATAGCTATCCTTGATAAAGCATTGCAAGAAGCATCTATGCTTGCTAACCTAGATGTCAATGAATTTTAGTCCATGGTTGGA
Organism: Sequoiadendron giganteum; assembly: GCA_007115665.2. Taxonomy (NCBI): domain Eukaryota; kingdom Viridiplantae; phylum Streptophyta; class Pinopsida; order Cupressales; family Cupressaceae; genus Sequoiadendron; species Sequoiadendron giganteum. The sequence continues at coordinate 384,970,582 of CM021109.1, read as the reverse complement.
TACCTAGATATGCCACACCATGTCACCTTCTCCAAACAAGACTTTTCTGCACAAAAGTCTGATCATAACGATGCCCTACACCTTGAAGTATGCGTTAATGAACATAAGATTAGGCCAGTCCTAGTAGATGGTGGAGCAGGTCTGAACATTTGTTCACTAAAATTGGTGAAAGCATTGGGATACTCTAAGAATTTTATAGAACAAACCAAGAAAATTATGATCAAATCTTATGACGATGCTGAGCAATCATCCAAAGGCATAATTTCACTTCCTAAAAGAGTTGGTCCAACAATAACAAATATAGTGTTTCATCTCTTGGATCTGGATTAGCACTAAAACCTTCTCCTTGGCTGCCCATGGATTCATGCCATGGAGGATATCCCATATACCTACCACCAATGCCTCAAGTTCCCATATAATGACACTAAAATTACTATTCTTTGCGACCCCAATCCTTTTCAATATCGTACAAACCTAAAAGGAACTATTGAACATCAAGTGTCTATCAATTGAGAGTCCTCATCCTCCACTTCATCCCCCACTCCATCTCACTACATTGATCCATATTCCCTTGTTAAATCATCCACTCCATTCACCACACCTTCCAAGCCCAAAATCCAAATTCAAGACAAAGGATGCGGAGAATACAACATGAAGGGTCTCTTTTTCATTGGAAAATTACCTAAATCACCAAAGTCTTATGGAAAACCACATCCCGTGTAGCCTAAAGTCATCATTCAAAATCCCCTACTAGCTTCAATAAATGGGGGGAGCTAGTAAAAGAGTCTTTAGATGACCACATTCTCACATGGTTGTACAAAGAAGAGGAGGATATTGAGTCTAAGAAATTGCCAGTTGAACAGTATCTAAAAGGGTTCCTAATAATGAAACAACAAGGATATGATGGAAACAACAACCTTGGCATAAAGAAACAAGAAATGTTGGAACCCTTGCAACTTCCTAAACTACTAAAACACCAAGGGTTGGGGTTTGTACCAGTAATAGTGACTGTCTGAGGTATCGAATTAAGTTTGAGTGAGGATGTTAATGCTTCAGATGAGATCAAGACATCTGAGGAATCTTGGGACTTTCACACCAATTCCAATGAATATGAATGGGATTCCCTATCCTACAGTACCATTATGGACCTTGATAAACTATATGGAAAACTTGATGAACCCTCCCTTGAAGAAAAATTTAGTCAAATGCTTTCAATCAATTCCCCGTAAAACCAACTGAATCCCTATCCAAGAGTCCCTTTGAAAAGAGAAGAGTGGATCAAACAATTCTGGGAAACCATTGATTCTGCTTCTTGGGAACCTGATGACTACTTTTTTCTTTACCCTATTTTCCTACACCATGACCCTTGATAATACTGATGATGGCTTACCCCTTGTCTACCAAGAACTCATAGTTTGGGATCAACAAGGACCACCAAGTTTGGACACATTTGAGAAAGACGAAGCGATTGCTGAGTTCATGGGACTTCGTGAATGAATATTGTGGATATTTAATATACCCCCATGCTCTCTTCGGGTTATTTTTGATATTTTACTTGACTTCCAACTGCGCCCGATGATTTTTAGAAGCCTCTTTACCAGTCTTTCGGTGCTCTTGACTTATTGCCGCAACGTGTCACCTAAGCATTTATTGAAGGGAAGCTTCCATTCCTTTCTCTTCCAAGCCCCATTTTTCCCCAATGTGTTGAGAGATCGGGTGACTTTGGCATGCTTCTATATAACTCTCTTTCGGGCCCTGATTGCCTACCACGTAGCCTTCATCCATGCAAACTTTTGGTGGGCCCCTCAAGTGGTGCCGATAACAAGGACACTACCACATGTCTTCTCATCTCAAGCTATCATCAAAGGATGGGGAGGATGAACTATGGGCTGTGAAATACTACCACTTTTTCCTTTAGCACAACTACATAAAAGGGAGGAGTGGTGCGAAAGCCTAGTTGCCACATTGCTGTTGTATGTTCTAACTGCTTTCACCAAGAGTTGACACTTGTTTACACGGGGCAGGTCGGGACCACTTCCATCATTTGCAGGGAATGCATCTGGATAGCGAATGATTGGGTTCATACTTGGGAATATTTCTATTACAACAGCCACAATGAATCATTGTTGCAAGAATCATGATTCATGATGAGAAATTTTCTATTACAATATTTCAGGCGATGAATGCCCCTAGCTATATATACTACCTCTTCTCTTGGAGAGGGGGTTAGTTTTTGTTATTAGTTTGAAATATATGTATAGAAGAATTAGGAAGACACCAGGCCTTTCTTTTGTTGGATAATTGTAAGGACTCACAAACTATGCCCTTATAATTTGGCCTTTCTGTTTCTTAACTATTGATAACATTATACTGTGTTGTTTTTGAATAGTTTGTTTGCAACTTCAATGATTTGAATAGAATGCTGATTTAGAACCATGTATTGGACTCTTTCTATTCAATAAAGCTCTGTGCAAATTATTTTATGTCATGAAATGAATTACTGAGGTCTTTCTCTTTAATGGTTATTATTTCGGACATAGCAGATTGCTTAACGGGCCCTTAGACTGTATCTACAAGATAGGTCTATCGTGCCTTATATCTAAATCTCAACGCATCGCCCTAGTTAGATATTTTATTTTATATCTACTTCATTTTCCCATTCTAAAACCCCAGTTATAGAAGAGCCGACTTCTTTAAAATCTGGAGGTTACTCATTTTAGCACAATAGGTCCCCCCTTTAACTGAGTTTCCGACAAAGGGTTGTTACCTTGTTAATTTTTGGCATCAACAATTTTTTATTTTTCCTGGCACAGCTGGTGGAACCGTGAAATGTGCTTAAGACTTAAACAAGTATATGAGCCATCAACCTATCACAAGATCCCAAATAGTAAACAACCTTGGTTTTTTGGTATCTCTTTTAGGGTCAATACACACTAGAACCCATCACATAAACATCCCGAACCCTCCACTAGCCATGTTGCCTATTACAAACCAAAATTATGTGGCATGGGATGCTAAAAGTCCTCTTAGAACACCCGTAGCACCTGCTATTTGGGCCCCCATCTTGGTATCTACTCTCAAATGTATCCCTAAGTTCACCAAAGATGGTTCGAGAATGACATCTGAACATTTGCAAGATGTGGCAGACGTATGCTTGGTAGATGTGGTTACAGACCAGAATGTAGCACTGAGGTTGCTCGTAAGCATCAGAGTGGTATCACACTCTGTCAACTAACTCTATCGACACTTGGGATAAGCTTGGGGATCCTTTTTATGAAAGGTTCTCGAACAATGGAGATAGGTATTCCTAGTATCACCAGCTAGAGACCATCAAGCCAGCTCCATATGAGGCTCTGATCAACTTCAATGCTCAGTTCCATATAACTTGGCAAAGAATTCAGGTTGCAATCTACCCACCACCTGATCTGGCATTCATGTTTTAACTAAATTTCATCAACACTGATATCTCAATGATGATCCAGTCACTCGACATAACCACTCTACCAGATGCATACAACGTCACAATTAAAGTAGAAAACAATCTGATCGATGCCGAAAAGTTTTCACCTTGACCCATCATGCCTATATTTCCTAAAATACTAGCTTTTGCTCAAGCAATGCCACCTACCGCGCCAGCTACTCCTCCTCAATCTATGTACACATACACAAGTACATCGCATAATGTCGCACCTGGTCCCTCGAAGGATGAGACAAGTGACATAAAGGAGATGTTGTGGGCTATGGCCAATGAGACAACTATCATAAAACACAACCATACTGCTCCTCCAAAGCTGGCCTATTAGAATTATCAGGGAGGAAGGCCCTCTTACCAACAAAACTAGTTCCAAGGAGGCGCTCGCCCAAATCCTCAGATGTAAGCAACAAGTCAAATAGTACTAGTACCCACTCCATTGCAAAATGCCATCCTAAGCTCTAACAGAGAGTTGACTGTAGGACAAAATAATTTGATCGATGACAATAACCCTTGGTGTTTTCCTTGCAGTGATTCACATATGCCCCGAAACTGCCCACGCGACAATATACAACAGAAGGTAGCCAAGCAACACAAGTAAGGCTTAACATCAGATGATGGGGATTATGCATATACCTCTCCGCAAATGGAAAATGCGATACTCACCGCTCAAATGAAAGGGATGTCTCTGGAACAAGAGACTGATATAGCCCCCGACCATGCCCACTTCTCATGGATGGAAGGAGAGGAGGAAGTTTTCACATTCGAAGCATCCACTTTCGAGACCCTGCAAATATAGTTCGATTACAACATTCGCTCCAAAGGAAGATTCACAGGTAAAAAAATCATCTCACAATTAGTCAATCTGCAGCCTAAAAGTACTCTCGACCACTAGACTAGTGCCCCTATAGTGGTACCACAAAGTCCTTTGCAAAGGGAGACCATAACAATAAGGAATAAGGAGAAAAATCATCAGAGTCCACCATTGTTGGGTGTGGTGGAGCAGTTGAAAAAATAATCCGTTAACATTTCGTTGTGGGAAATCCTAGCCATGCTAGAACAAAAGACATTGCTACAGAGGGCTCTCCAAGAAGACCCGATCATAGAACCAAAGGAGCAATCACATCAGGGTAAGACTATTGAGCAGTCACCACCAGCTGAATTTCTTGTGAATATCATGAAGGAGGCCTCTACTGCGGATCAAGAGGAAGAATTGACATTCAAAGTTGGCGAAAGCAAACTAAAACCGAGGCCATTTTTCTTAACCCTTATTCTGGGAAAGAAATTACTGCATAATTCTGTGATTGACTTTGACACTAGTACCACAATCATACCTAGGCTGATAGCTGAAGCCTTGGGATTGAGCTACGAACCTTTGAAAAAGGGAGTCATGCAACTAGATGGGAACATGGTTAATACTATGGGGATCATTAAGGACCTCCCATTAACTCTGTTTTCCTACCCGAATACCAAAGTCAAGAAGGATACCATGATAATTGATATACCTCCAATATTCAATCTGTGCTTGTCCAGGGAATTCACTTCTAAGCTAGGTGGATACCTTTATTTAGATTGGTCACACCTAATTATAAGGACCAAATATGGATCCAAAATGAAGCTAGTGTCCGAACCTTTTCATTTCGAACATGTTGCAGACGAATTTCTTTTGGTGGATGACATGCCACAATAGGATTTTGACTCAGGATAAATTAAAGAAAATGGGATTCCAGATCCCAAATAGATGCATGTTATGTAAGTTTAATGAGGAGTCTATTGACCGCCTGTTATTGCACTATTCATTTGCTGCTGAAGTTTGGGATTTGAATTTTGGAAAATTAGGGATCCATTGGACCATGAATGGGGTCTTAGAATTTTTTATTGAGGGATGGTCTATCCCCTTTCAACATCCTCTCCCTATTGAGATTTAGCATCAAACCCCTACCATAATTTTTTGGTGTTTATGGAAAGAGAGGAATAAATGGATCTTGAGAGATATTAAGAAAAGTCCCAAGGAGGTCTTTGACATTGGCTTCAGACTTATCCTAAGAGTGTCTCCATATACTCTTGGAAACTCTTGGACAGATCCCCCATGGAGTGGGAAATCAAGATGGCAAACTCTTAGAACAAAAAGTTTGAGATCAACTCCTTGCAACACTAAATATTTAGCTCAAAATAATACAATTTGGAAACCCTTGGATACTGGTTGGTACAAGCTTAAATTTGATTGGGCGACAAATGAGAACCCAGGTATGGCTAGGATTGGTGGCATTATCAGCGACTATAAGGGAAAATTGGTAGCCGGGTATGCTAGCGGTATTGGTATACAAACTTCTATGACAATGGAGGCATGGGCACTGCTCAAGGGCATCGAGATTGTTGTCACTCTTGGTATAAAAAATATGCATATAGAAGGTGACTCCAAGATGGTGATTGAATTTGTTAATCATTGTCATAATCATGGATGGAGTATTAAATATATCCTTTAGGACATAATTTTTTTGATTTCTAAATTGGAAAGGAAGTATCTGTCCCACATCTTTTGTGAGGGAAATTAGGTGGTGGATGCTCTTGCCAACCTTGGCACCTTATGGAGTCTATCCAAATGTTGGAAAAGACTTGAGACTCTCCCAACGAATATACAAGGATTTATCCTTGTTGAACAAAAAATGTAACTATTAATGAAGGAGGACAACTATGTTGATTTGGGTAGGTACAAGTGGCACTATACCCTTGGGCCTTGGATGATGTGGAATAAGCATGAGTATGTGGAGAGGTTTATGTAGGGAATTGGGTGGGGTTTTGAACTTATGATGATGTATGGTATGTTTGTCTAAAAATCATTCATAAAATCTTGTCAGATGTACTGTAACATCTTTCACATTTTCAGGAGCGTGTATTTGGCTATGCTTATCTTCAAGTTGCTAGCTAATTATTATCCACTCACCTTTATTATAGATCTAAGTTTTGATAACTTGTACTTAAGGAATTTTATTTATGACCCTGCGACCATTTTTTGTTGGTGTATGTGCAGGACCAAAGTTAGCTATAGACCTTCGATTTATAATATCATGACCAAATTTATCATGTCTCTTGGCTTAAGTATATTGTACTTAAGAATGCCTCATTATGGCCTTGTGATGACCAATTTATTGGAAATGACCACTGACTTGTGGGATCTTCCAGATGCCTTAATTAGGCATAGTTGTCCTTGGTTTGGGAATGATGATATTGGGGTGTGTCAAATCACTGATTTCCATTTCAAAATTTTACAAATTTTGCTAGTTTGGGGAAGTTTTTGGATTCAGCGTGAAGAGATGGGAGGCGACAGAGTTAGGACTGAGCCTGAATCCTTTGATGAATTTCATAGGAACCCTATTATCTAACATATATGCGTCGATGGTGGTTTGATTCCCCTCATGGAGTGTTTGGTAAGGCATAATGAGAAGTTTCTGGCTCAATTTGTTGCCTCTTGAAATGACAAGAGAGTTATGGTGGGTGGAATTTTATTTGAAGTTAATGAAGATGTTATTGGAAAGGCGATGAGTCTTTCATGCATTGGTAATAAACTTAAGAATCACACAAAAGTCTAGGACTTCTTCAAAGAGAATAAGAAGCTGATTAAGAAGCAAGCGGGTTTTGAAAGGGAGGCACTTCCTAAACCATGGGATTTAGGTTTGTCTTGCACTCATGAAGTATGTTACACTTGAGGGAAGATTTAAGGTCATTTAATTTTATCATTTTCTATTACTCAATCACCTTTGACATAAAATGCTATTAAGTTTTCCTTTTTTCCTGCTAACTTCTCTAGAAAGGTCGGTGAAAGAAACCCTTGAAGCTACAACCCAAAACCTAGATAAACCACCTTTGCTGCCTTTACACCAGAGCCTAATTCTTCAACTCTACCATTTCCATTTGGCCCTATGTCCTCCTAAACCCATTTCTATTGTTCATGTTGAGGAGCTGGAATTTCCTGACTACTCCCCTGACAAACCCTCCCTTGCTTCCTCTATCGGTCCCAAGAGGAAAACCCTTCTTGTGGAAAGCCAACTTAAGAATGCTCCTAGACCAAAAACCCTGCAAAAAAGAAGAAAGGTGGTGTGGAAAATGCCTAGTCTAAGGCGGTTTGTAGGCTGTGTGATTTGAAAAATGTACTTACCAATAAGAACAACAAACCATCAAAAAAGACCAAATGTAAGAAGGAGATGTTGAGCCAGGTTGAGTTTCTGAATTTAGATAGTGAGGAAAAGAGCACCGAGGACTGTGATTCTAAAGGGGATACCATTGTGGCGGCTACTATGGATGTGGGGATGGAGAAAACTAGCATTAGGAGGTCCCATAGGTTGTCCAAAAGCAAGATGGAGGTGTCGGTGGATGAGATTTCCAGTAGCTCAGAGGAGTTTGGTGACAAAGAGGGGTGGAATAGTAGTAAAGAGGAGTGCAATAAGGACATGTTGAGGAAACAAAGGCTTTTGTTAAAGGGCCCAACCACTTCTTAGATATGAACAAAATGATCAACACAGACTCCACCATCGAGTCTTCAAACCTGATGGCTAGTGAGGAAGAGACTATTAAGAGGACAAATGACATGATGGAGGAATTCAACAAGCTATAGGTGCGGGTGGAAAAACTGGAACATAAGTTTACTTGGTTGACACGATTCACCATTAAGATCATTCACAAGTCTGCTACCACTCTCTCGAAGGTTCTCAAGGAAGAGGTGGACAAGAAAAAAGTGGGATAGGGACCTAATTGGGTGGATGAGGATGTGCTAAATCTTCTCTTTGAGAAGTGGGATGGGAATACTATATAATGTGTGGGACTATGTTTTGCGTTGTTGGTTCTTTCTCTATTGTCAGTTTGTTGTTCCCATTTCTTGTATTTTCTGCTATCACTGGTCTTTTGATATAACTTTGGACTTCATCTATTTTTGGCCCCTTGGGCTTGTTGTGTAAAGGGTACTTCACCTTGTAAATGCAACTTATCTTATCAAAAACATTTTCAAAAAGTGATGTTTATGTCATCACGCATAACTTTTTTTATTGAAAAATTATAATTATAATTTTTAAAATATAGATTTTTAACATCAATATCTACTATATGGATATTTTTCCATAAATTTTTTTGCTGGATATTTATTTTTTAATTCATTTTTGAAGTTAGAGTAATTATAAATTGGACATAGGTGTATGTCGTCACACATAACTTGTTTTGTATGTATTGATTTTTTATTTTTTTTGAAACAAGGACATCAATATATATTACACACATATTTTTTGATTTTTTTTTCTTTGTTTTTCTATTTTTCACGTGTGAAATAAATATCTTGATGTTTAATGAAAAACCTAAATTCACAAGAAATAAATGATAAATATAATAAAAAAATTAAAAATATTTAAAATTATACTTTTTGGAATACTTATACTAAGGTATAGATACGTACAAAATATAATTTCTAAATGAATTTATTTTATCTCTCAAAAGGTAAAGAAAAAGTGATTTTCTGTCAGCATTTTGATAGGTGCAAATGAGACTCCATTGTGGGTATGATTTAAGACTAGAGGGATTCTATCTAGGGGGTTTGATCTAAGGGGATCTTATCTAACACTATTCAAATAAAACCATTTATATGGAACCCCGTAAGGCTTAAATCATTAATTCTAAAAAATATGTGATTTTAGGCAAAAATCAGGATGCCTCAAGTTTGGGACCCATTATTGTGGGATGAATTAATCTATAACATTATCTTGAATGTCAAACTTTTAAATTGCAATATTACCACTCTTCACCATCTTATGAATAAGGTGATATTAGACATCAATATGCATCATACAAGAATGATATATAGGGTTCCTAGCCAAACAAATAACACTTTGACTATCACATATGATCTAAAACACCATGCAATCGAAGTCAACTCTTGAACATAATATTTGTAACTAAAATACCTCTTTACAAGTATGTGTAGCGACAACATAATTTTCCTTAAATGTAGAAAAATAACTATGGGCTATCTCTTACTCATCCAAAAAATAAAACCATCAAATAAATAAAACACAACCACTAGTGGATCTTCAACTATCAAAGTTACCTACCCATTGATAATAAAAAAATATCTATATGTATAATAACTTTCCCACATCATTAGAACCATGATAATATAAACTAATAAAAATTCCATTTAAAATATCTAAATACCTTCTTAAATGAAGTCCAATCCTCTCTACTAGGGTAAACCTACTAAAAACTTTCATTGCTTAAGAAATATCTAGTCTAGTATAAACCATTGCATACATCAATCTATAAACAACATTAGAATAATTCATATTATACATATCCTCAAAATTCCCACCAACTTATGGCATATATGTGATGAAATATTGGTGCCTACAAGTAAAGTAATACATGTTGCTTTATAATTGTGCATAGAAAATCACCAAAAAATAGTGTTAACATAATTTAACTAAGCTACATACTAATTCTCATTCCCAAAATGAGTGTTGATACCCCTAAATAATTCAAATAAAACTATGTTATTGTTACCATAAACAACATGTCATTACACACAAGGAAATGGTTATAAACTAATCATCAATACATGTAATCTAAACACAATTATCTTTTTTTATTCTAACATAACCAACCTCAGTATAAAAGCATCAACCTTCTAATACCACAACCAATGCAATTATTTCAAATCATATAGTGATAATTTTAACTTACAAACCAAAATTAAAATTCCCTTTACCTTAAACTCATTTAGTTGTTGTATATAAATTTCCTCTTCAAGTTCCCCATACAAGAAAGTCATTTTTATATCCATTTTCTCTATCTAAAATTTATGAGAAACAATAATATAAAGTAGGAACCTAATAGAATTCAATTCAACAACAAGAGAGAAGATTTCACCAAAATAATTTTCCTCTAGGAGTAGCCCTTAGTCATTAGTTTGGATTTGTACTTCTATAACTTATCATCTACTCCAAAATTCTTCTTAAATACCCACTTACAACTAATGGGATTCCTTGACTCAAGAAAACTCATGAGGTGCCAAGTATCACATCTATCCAAGGCCATCATCTTCTCCTATATGGTCTCCATCCAATAATCATGCTCATATAAAGAGAGAGCTTATAGGTCTTGGTTCATCATCAATCCATGATAAAGAAAATACACATTATAAATTTTATGGTCTATAGTTGTCAAATGGGTTTTTTTATCTCAAGGATCATCTTAATGGTGGAGTAAAGGACTCTTATTGTTCCTCTACATGGTCATTCAACTCAAAAATATTACCTACATTATCTTCTTCCTCTCCATCATATAATCCATCATTTTTTTCTTTAACATGTGCATCTTCCTCCTTCTCGATTAGTCTCAAAATGTATTATTTTCTTTCTTTTTCCTTTGGTTTTATAGGATTTGAAAATACTCCAAGCTCCTAGAATTACATGTTTATGATTTCAATTTTAGAGGTTTCCAAAATGATAACTTTTTACATTGTCATAGAAACCAATGAAGATTCATTTATATGCTTTTGGATCCAACTTAGATAATTTTTTCTTGGGCACATGAATAAAAACCTCATGATCAAATACCCTTAAAAGTGAAATTAAAGATTTCTTTCCTATCTGCACTTCATAGGGAATCTTTTCTATAAGAGCCAAATACAGAGATTGATTTTTTGAGTAACAAGAAGTACTCATAGCATTTTCCTAAAATCATTAATCCAACTATGTACCATTCATCATAATTTTTGCTCTTTTAATTAAGGTTCAATTCATCCTCTCTATAACCTTATTATGTTGAGGTGTATAAAGGGTAGTATTATATAAAGAAATACCTATAGATTTATAGAAATAATCAAATTAACTAGAGTAATATTGACCACCATTTTCAAATCTAAACACCTTTATTTTTGTATTCAATAATTTCTCTACAAGTACCTTAAAATACTTAAATTTGAAGAAAACCTCAAATTTGGAATGCAAAAATAAAATTAGGTGTATCTATGATAATCATCAACGAATTTAACATAGCAATAATATTTACCCATTGAACCTTCATCTATTAGGCAACACATATCTAAATGAATAAATTCTAATAATATCTTTACACTATTACTTCAGATAGGAAGGGGAACTTTATTCTACTAACTAAAAACATGATGCTCATATAAATCAAAACTATCATTAGAGTAAACAAAAAAACCATCAACTACCTTTTTATTCATGTCTCTCAATTTCTATATAGATATAGTTAATCAAGGCCTAAAGAACCTTTTCACCAAAGTGAACTAAATATTGGTGCTACAACATAAAATAATTTTCAAAAGTGTCAATTAGATTGATAGAATTAGAAAATATAGAGGAATTAAGCTTAAATTGAGTCACATATCATGACCTTCTTATTACCACTAAATTCCCTCTCTCCAACACACAACCAAACTTATCAAATGTCACATGCACTCTAAAATAATTCAACTTGATATAGAGAAAATTTATCACAAGTCTTAGAAGATGCAAAACAATATAGATATTTTTTACCCACCCATCATTTAAACACAACTATACCTTTCCAATCTCCTTGATAAAGATCATATTTTCCTCCCGACCAGTGAACTTTCCAAGATCTACAAGGAAGCCATGATGAAGCAAGTAGAGGATGACAAATTTTCAAAGGCATCAAATGCATGCAATTTGTGACTTACGACTTTCTCTTGATAGATGCAAAAAGCTTCAATCATCTACCAGAAGATCAATCCCTAGAGTTAACACCATTGTGGATTACATTGCTGGTCTAGACGAGGCATTCATCTTGGAGACAAATAATAAATATGAAGACTTCTGCACCCAATGCAAGGAATCATAAAGACTTCTTTTTTTCTCTTGTGTTAGATGGTTTTTTCTTTCATTTACACATTTTGTAAATATTTCTCGACATCTTCGATATTTTTTGAGAAATGTAATTACATGATAAAATAGAGATGTTTTCCTAAAAAGATGGATGAAATTTTATGGAAAAGTCAACTAGTTAATTAGATCATTTTCTCCTAGATTTTCTCTTAGATTTTCATAGTTTTTCTCTCCTCTCCCATCTATAAATATGAGAGGATCCTATTATAATCTTTTATCTTTAATCTTTTGGAACAAAGCATTGCCTTTTTTGAGAAGCAAATACATGAAACTTTGTATTAATCTTTGTGTATCTATTTTGATCAATAAAGAAGAAATTTGCATACCAAAGTTTGTGTTGGATCATTTATCTTTTGGATTTGATTAAGATTTGCAATGATTAGTGTGTGAGA